>JAPKLW010002487.1:0-30358 GCA_026898455.1 Plectranthus barbatus
TATCAAATCTAGGGCTAAAGATATGAATAAATCCGATTTTTATCAGATTTCCGCTCCAGCAGACTCGCTCGCGTCGATCGTGGCTGATCCACGTCGATCGACGTGGCTTCCTGGTCGGCATTGATCGATGTTGATTGGCGTTGTCGACGCAGCTTCTTGCCCCTTTTGTGCGGTCTCCGAACTCCGATTGACCATAACTTCCTCCTCCGAACTCCGATTGACCCGATTCCAGTTGCGTTGGAGAGCTAACTCAAAGCATCATCCATTGTCATGTGCCAATAGCCCGAATTCCTCCTGTGGAAAAACTCTTCACTGCTACTCTTACACGTCACTGCTTTCGGGTAATCAGGTCGCCGATCACCCCGTCAAAAGAAATTCAGGTACGCAGCACAAACGGCGACCCGAAACCATAACCGGCGATCGCCGGTTATGTTGGGTGGGTCGCCGGGTGTGCATTTTTTCGAAATTTGGTTCGTGACATACTCGGCGACCCAGCTACATACCCGGCGATCGCCGTTCGGGTAGCCAGGTCGCCGGTTATGTCTCTTTATACGCGAATTTTCGACCCTAAACCCATTTTCACTCAATTTCTCACTCAAACTCCCACATTTTCGAAATTTCTTTCCTCAATCTCTCTTCCATCTTTCATTTTCTCGCAAATTCCTTTCAAACAACCATTACCCACGGCATTTGGAGGCTTCCTATCCGAGTGGTTTGCCCCAATTTGGTCAAAAATCCGATAATCCCCAAATTACTAGGTTTTTCAAGTTCTTGTCAATTCTCGTCGATTTCCAGGTAATTCTTCGTCGTTTCTCACAGTTAATTTCGATTTATAAGTTATTATGTCTTTATATTCATGTTTATTTACCTACATTGCATTGTGGTGATGATTATTGTGAAGTTTGAGTTCATTGCTTATATATCCTATGGAGAGGATGTTTTGTTGTTAATTTGTGATCTTCAAATGTGTGCATGGTTACATTGTTGGTTATGTTGCATATACTTGTTAATTTGGGGGATCTTTATGGATATTTACTTGTGCCGACTCCTTGGGATCGGGTGTGTGGAGACGCTTTTGTGGTTTGAAGTTGAAGATGAGTTGAGTTGATGATGGTGTGGTTAGGCTTCAGTTGAACTTAGGATTTTGGCATTAGTTATTTGATTTAGTATCAATTGTGTCAGTTTTTTTTTTAATTCGTGTACGTTTATTGCTTTCCTGTTTCACGGTGGATAATATGCATGTTTTTCATTTGTAGGAATACGGCACCTCGCCGTCGTACTAACCCTAACTCCTATGGGATCACCGGGATCCGAGATGTGGGCATGATCAACACGTTCAAAGTTTTGGCCGAAAGAGGGGTCGAAGGCACCTGCTACCCTGACACTGATGCAATGAAGGCAATGGGGCTCTATGATAACGTGAAGGAGCTATTTTCTAACATTGGTTGGGCACCCTTGCTGGAGCTCGATGCCCCGACGTTCACAAGGTTCACCCTGGAGATCTTGTCTACTCTTGAGATCACCACGAAAGGGAGAACTGAGCCCACCGGCGCCACCTTCCGGGCCGGAAATCAAGATAGAACCATTTCAACAAAGGAGATCAACAGGGCGTTCGGAGTTGTCAACCTGGGGAGGTACAACAAACCAAGGGGCTACGACAGCAAGACTTTTTGGCCCCATATCTGCGCCGACGAAAGCCCAAGCTGGGCATCGGGAGACTGTAAGGCCTCTATGATCCGGAACCCAGTTTTCCGGATGGTCCGAGCGATCCTGGCCCATACCCTCTTCGCCAGGAAGGAGAACAGCTCCCTCAGAGACGCGGAGCTCATGGTCCTATACTGCATGCTAAACAATGAATACCTTAACTTTGCCCAATTATTTTTGATGCAGTCTAACAGGATTTCGGGGGCCCAGAAAGGGGCCATCTGCATTGGCGGCTTGTGGACCACCTTGCTATACTCGCTAGGGGTTGATGTATCCGGGGAGCGGGCAGAGCCACTGACAAGGCTCACACTGGAGAAATTGGTGCATCTTCGATTCATCCATTCGATGCACCCACCCTACCACTTCGTTCAGCGCAACCGTCCTTACTTCCCGCTGCCGAACCCCGAGCTCACTAACGTAGGGATTCGGCAGTATAGAAACAACTGGAAGCTAGACACTCTAGCTCATGTGGAGGCGATCCAAGCTGACGAGGAAGCCCGCCGGCAGAACCCAAACCCTGAGTTTGAGGAGGCTCATGAGGAGGCTCACGAGGAGGCTCCCGAGGATACACATGAGGAGCAGCCTCACCACCTGGAGACAGGGGGATCATCCCGGCAGGAGATAGGGGGGTCGTCCCGGTAGGAGCGAGGGGGAACCTCTATCTGCTACGAGCGCCGTTACAGTCGGGCAGAGGTTGAGCAGCGCCTCAGCGCGCTAGAGAGACAGTGGTCGGACTGGAGCACGCAGCTCCAGTCCCTTTCTGCGGCCCAGACGATGTATGCTACTGAGCGCCGGTCTTTTGAGGAGGAGCAGAGGCGTGAATGGATGGCCTGGAGGTCTTTCGAAGATAAGCAGCGAGAGCAGTGGACAGCTCAGCAACACTTTGCTGAACAGGAGCAGGAGCGGTGGGCAGCGCAGCAGCGCCACAACCTATGGGAACAAGAACAATGGCGATGCCAGCAAGAGGCGGACGATGAGATGCGGCAATTCATGGCCCGTTTCCCACAGAACTGGCCCCCGCCCCAGTGAGGTTTTTACAGTACACACACATCTCCGTGATCTTCTTCCCACAAACTTATTCTTTCCTTTGTATCGAATAAGTTTGGGGGGGGGTGGGATCGGTCGATGTGTGTTCCCCTATTTTATCTTTTATCTCCATTCTTTTGCTGCTAAGCTTGGGTCTGTACTTGAAATATTTGAATCTGAACTTGTAGTATGAACCACCTTTATTTGCTTTTATCTGTTTACTTGCATTCAATTCAGTTTTTAAATTTCTGTTGGGTCTGTAATGTGGAACCTGAATCAGTGAAGGGAAATGAATCAATAGGGTGGTTATTTCTGTATTATTGATGAAGTTTATGATGACAGAATCGTTCTTTCTAGTGAAACTTGCATTGGTTGCTGTAAATGAGTTGGTGAATTGTGATCTTATGGAATTGATTTTTGGCCTCTTGAATACGCTTATTGCCCTGTCAGAATTGAGCCTAACTTTGTTTCACTGAGAGTAGGTCACTGCACACTTAATCTCTAGAACTTGCTCTGGTTTCTTGCTCAAAATTGCGTAGGAGAGTGTCAAGGATTTAGAAATGATCTTAGGCCATCGTTTCATAAGCCACAATGAACCCAAACACTAACTCGATGCATACTCCTTTGTTAGCCTAGTTGAGCCTGAAAACCTTTTCTTTCTTAACCCGGATGATAGGAGGTGTGGATGGATGTGTAAGGGTATCCAACAATGTTAAGTGGTGAAGATAGAGTCTGTATATGTGAGTAGTCCAAACATGTTGATGGACTAATGTCGTTGGTATGAGTATAGTGCACGATGAGTGCATCTTTGTTCCTGTGTTGAGTCAGTATGAGCTTTGTCCAAAAAAAAGAAAATTTCGTAGGACAAAAAAAAAAAAAAAGAAAAGAAAAAAAAGAGAGAGAGTCGAATAATGCACTGGATGTGCAAAGTACTTGTGTTATATCCCTTAGAATGTGCAATGTTTTGATACAAGTCAATGCACAAGAGTTTTGTGATGATTGTGAGTTTGAATCTTATTGAATTACCATTGATGGGATGCATCAGTTTCAGTTTCTGTCATAAGTATTGTTAGAGTTAGTGATTGAAGTTATGCCATACAGTATGTGATGAGGAAGAGTTAGAGTGAATGGAGTTATAAGGATGAATCTATTCTAGTCACTTTTAGCCAAATTTCCATACCCTTCACCAATGTGCCTACATTAGAACCGTAAATAAAGACCTTTTTGATCTTTATCCGAGCACTCCCATGGTCAGTGGAGAGTTGAGACAACGAGCAAGCCTATGGTAGAAAAAGTTGTGCAGTTGACCATTTGAGAGTGTGCACTGACCTTCTTGCATTTTGAGTGAAAAATTTGAATGATACACTATCTTGTGAGAAGCGGACTTTTAGAGGCCAGGATTGAAACTGTTTGTTTGCGATAAACTGATGAATGACATAGTGATTGGTGTGGGAATCACAACCCCATTTCGTGTCTGAAACAGCTGATGATCAATTAATGCACCCCTCGTGTTTACTTCTTTCTTTTATTTGTTTGTCTCATTGTCCGAGGACGAACAATAGTTTAAGTTTGGGGGGTTGATAAACACTCGTTTTGTGCATTTTACTGATGTGGATCTGCTCACTTTTGACCTTAGATTGGACTATTCCGTGGTATTTTCATGCATTATATATATTCTTTTAGAAAATATTACGTTTGGTCTGGTTTGTGGTTGTTTATGCAGATTTCACGTACAATCGGGTTGTTTACAAGAATTGACCAAGTGTCCAGGAGGCCAATCGATGCTAGCTTGCATCGGGAAGAAGAAAGGGTCAGAAAATATGAAAGAGTGCGCCGAAATCACGTGCGACCGCCGGCTATGTAGATGGGTCGTCGGGCATGTATTTGGAATTTATTCCTCACGGCACACAAACGGCGACCCGGATGACACATCTGGCGACCGCCGTCTATGTAGACGGGTCGCCGGGTATGCAGATTTCAAGCATTTTCTCACGGTACACAACCGGCGACCCCGGTGCATAACCGGCGGTCGCCGATCGGGCAAAACCAACCGCCGTCTGTGTCCCGTTTTGACGAATTCTGGCGAATCTGAAGTCCAAAACCATATCTTTTGGAGATTTGAAAGGCCTCAACTATAAATAGGACTTCCCTGAACGAAAATAAGGTTCCTTTTATCACTTTTTCAACTGGAGAGTATAGAATTGAGGGCGAAAACAGGGGAACTTAAAGAGCACGACAGGAATTGAAGATTGAAGACCACGGTTTTTGATTTCTATGTTTTCTGTTCTTGTGACTCTCCATCTCTTTGTTTTTCTAGAACTTAGCATGATTGGCTAAGTTCACTCATGGATTCTAGGGTTTGAAGCTTTGTATTTTATTCATTCAACAATTTATGTGTTTTGATGTTCCTTTTCCATTGATGTTCTGATTTATTGATACTTTCATGAATTATGAGATACTGGCCATTGATTGTGATTTGAATTAATAGTTTTTAATCTGAGAGGACTAAGTTATTAATTAAGACGCCAATAAATTAGATTCAAAGGGCAATTGTCCGAGAGGAAATTGAGCTTTGAAGGGTTTTTGAAAATCTAAAGTTTTATCAAGAATAAAAGTCTTCTGTATGTCCGAGAGGAATCTTTTGATCTTTTATTTCCATGTTATGGTTTAGAGTCCGAGAGGATCGCCTGATAACGTATTTGCGATTAACTCACATCCTTGGGAATTAAATTTGGGATTGAATTACATGAAAAGTTGTTTGATTATCGTTCAAAGTGGATTACCCTGGAATCCTATCTTCTCATAAGTTTCTTAAAACCATTTTAAATTGTCATTTATTAATTCCTATTGCCAAGTGTTTTTATATTTACAACAAATCAAAACCACTTTATGATTTACCTAGATAGTAGTACGATATCTATGTTTTAGTGCTTGATTATATTTCGAGCCTGCAGTCCTTGAGATTCGATAAATTATTACTTGTCCTCTGCAGTGGTCTGTACACTTGCAGCTTTAGCGCGTTGCGAAACGCGCTATCAATAATCCATTAGATCTTGATAAATCAATGATTGATATAAAATCAAGCAACAGATGAAATACAATCAAGCAACGCAGTAATCAAGCAAAAACAAAAACACAATCAAGCAATTGCTCGATTGAGTTTTAGTTGTTGTTTGATTGCATATCAACCATTGATTTAAATCTAATGGATATAATTAGATATATATATATATATATATATATATATATATATATATCAAATTGGTCTCTATTTGTAGATAATAGAAAATTATGAATTTTAGCATAATAATTATTTATTTTTAGATTATTATATAAAAGATATCTCAATTTTATTATTGTATTTATAAAACATTAATAGGGTAATGTAATGATGACAAGTATCATCACATAATTATACATGAATAAAAAATTTAAAAAGAATTTATGTGGGTCCCACAAACCTTAGAAATTGGGGAAGGTTTGAGGTCGACCAAATGAAAATTGAGCTTCCTATTTTTTTTTTCATTAATCTTATGTGGCGGGTGACATATAGGAGACCACATGGTAATTGATAAACAGGTTCATTTTAAAGTTTGAGCTTGAGCCTACTTAAGCAAATAGATTTATTTAAAAAGCTTGAGTTCAGCCTTTTTATGAAATAAGCTGAGCGAAGTCTAACCTATCATAAGCTAGGTTTAAAGTCCATGTCGGGTAGTATTGTTGGAATTTTGACAGTCTGAGAACAGAGATACTGCAACAATTTACAATTGTTTAATGCAACATTTTAGACTGAATAATGCAACAAAAACAGAGGAACTGGAAGTGACGAAAATAAGAAATAAAGCCTAGTCGAGGAAACCTCTTCCTGCAAAATGAAAACGTCAATGTAGTGCTCGTCCCAAAAAGTAAAACAGCTTCGTCTTCTATGAGACAGCACCGCAAACAAATTAATTTAGTTTGATTAATTTGATCAATTTGATGTGAACACTCTCCTGCCTCGTCCATGAAAAACATCATAACCAATTGGATAAATAATATAAATGTATGTGACGGATCCACAAATTTTTCGTATGGAACTTTATTTTCGATAAGGTCCAACTCATCTGTATGTGGTTTCGTCCATCATCATCTTGTTCTGGATTTTCATTTTCTCAGCTTCATCATCTTCTGCATGCATGTTTGTCCAATTCATTACTTACAATAGAAACGAGATGGAAGTTTAAAACCCTTTTGTGTACCGTAAATGAACTTGTGAGGGCCCAAATCCTGGCATGTTCAAATTATCAATTTGATTGTTTAACTTTCATATATTTTTGAGATATTTTATTTGAATAGTACGATTTCATTTTCTTCATTATTTAGAAGACAACAAGAGAAATAACTAATAGTCTCAAACATAGTATATAAAAAGTAATTCACCAATTTTCCAACTTTATGAATTGATCCAAAAATCAAAGGAATAGAATTTTTTTTAAAAAAAAAATCCGTTAAATACCCATAATTAAATAGAATTAATCCGATTGACATCCCCTCTTAATTAATTTACCAAAGAGAAAAATCATTGAATAATACATATTTATGATGGTCTAGGCAATCGTATTTAATCAAAATTGGAGTCAAGTCCAGACACTCCAATGCACAAGTCCAAAGCAAGGTTTCATACCCCCACACCACAAAATCGCCGAGCAGGCCCAACAGCAAGCCAAGCCCATCAATGTCGAGTCCATCAAAGCCCGTCAACGGTCCAGGCACCGCATCAGCCCTAACCAAACTCGAGATTTTCGGGGTCAAGCAGGACATTTAGAGAAAGATAGAAGCCTTGATATTTTCGCTAGAATTAGTTTAGACCCAAAATTCTGTCACAGACCATCTTCATTTTTACCATTCATTCACTACTTTCTACATAGTCAAAACTCTTGCTCACTCATGTTCGGTAACAACCTGCATCCTTTGTTTCGATTCAAGCTTATCATTTGTTCTTTTTATTTGTTTTTCATCAATTTATAATTGAAATTTATTCAGTTCACATTGTTACTCAGATTGCTCTGTTATTATTTTATTGAACTGCTTCATTGACTGTTCATTTATTTCCATTAACTATTCTGAGAGCCTAATTTTCTCGCTAAATCAATCCTCAACATTAAATATGAGACACATTTAACACACCTCTCTTACGCACATTGTATAATCAATCTTTCATCTCAAATCACCGACAACCGTACTATTGGGTGCTCCCATAATTGTAGCTGACCTGACTCGATCTGTTATCAAATTAGGGTTCAACCCTTCCTTACAAAGCCAACTTGTAAATAAAGATATGTCTCATTATTATAAGGTGGCCCAAGTAGATACGTTTAACAAACCGCAAGATTGCCTAATCCGTCGGCCATGGTTTAAACAAACCGCAAGGTTTCAAAACACCAATGTGTTACAGCAAGTGTGCTGTTTTCATACGTAGTACATTCTTACGCTAATACAATAAATAGCACAAATTGGATGAGAAAACAAACTGTTTATAATCGACAAAATCAAGACTAACTAGCTTTAGACAACATACTCATACTCAATAAAGAACTTATCTCAAGTTCCTCCTGATGCAGCAGTAGAGATTTTGACATCTAAGAATCAGCTCTTTCTATCGGCCCCCATCTCGAAAATGATGCACCAACAACAGTGAATGATAGAATAGCATCCACGCATAGCAATTGGCAACCTAGAAAAACAGAAAATAAGAATAAAATTGGATAGGTAGAAGGGGTCAGCACTCGGTGACAGCAAGGATAAAGATTTTGAGTGCCAATGAAGCAGAGATCTCTAGCTTATCTTCCTCACTAATTATATAAGGAAAGTGACAACAAAATAAATCAAAAATAGAAGCAGATGAACAGCTTATCATAGTACATTAGGAAGCGGATTCCGGCTTAGCTTCTTGTCTTGGTTTTCTTTGTTCAGCAGGAGGGCCATCTCTCTTTCTTACATAAGCTTTGCTCTTGAACTTTGAAGTTCTAGCCTGCTTGGGTTGATAAGTTGGGTATTGGCAAGGAATTATCTCTCCATTTACATACTTATCTCCTAAAACATTACAACACAAAGGGGGTGAATGGAGAATCTTAAAATATGCTGCAGCAAACCAATTTTATGTTTACATGTGAAATGATAAAAAAAATCTAAGAGAATGGCCCACCTCCATAATCCTTGTTCTTAACGTCGATATACGAATCAGGCAAGACCCACAAAACACCAGGTAAGCCTACAATGAGTAATGTCTATGAGCATAGAAACCGTGCATCTTATAAAATGGAGGAACAAAACATACCCTTGAATTTTTCAGATGTTTCCTCCGATACAGTGCATTGAAACCCAGTGTATGTTGTTGTACTAAATGCATACATATTCTTCTTTGCTTCTTCCATGCTGAAACAGAGAATTTTAGATCAAACATGAGATGCTGGCATTGTTCAAATAATAGAAACTGTTGCATCATGATATCCCACTCATGAACTTCCATGGTCACAAAGCAGTACACAAGCTCTTCCTATTCTTCACAAATCTCCAAACACCAAGCATTTCGGATTGCACAAGCGACATCATTCATTTCATTACATGATTCAAGAATTCAAGAATAGCCATCAATTCAATGATGTTCAATATCTCAAGAGTCTCCAACCAAAAGTGAAAGCATGTAGCAGATACTAAATCAAATGTAACAACAATCACCAACCATATAGCACCTTTACATAAAAAAAAACATATCTTGGGGCAAAAAAGAGCAGAACCACTAACCCCATCTACCGGAACCAATGATGCACAAGAAAATTCTAAAGATAACATTAAAAGAACAAAATCAATCATAGCCCAAGAACCCAAAGAAGCAAATACACTCGTAGACGGACCTTCCAAGAACGGTGGCGAGAGTGTTGAGATAAGTATCAATCATCTGCTCTCTAGTGGGGGCAGGGTCTTTGGGGAAGTCCATGACGATAAGCCAATGATTGTAGTCACATCCCGGCAACAATATCGTTTCCCTATCGTCACCGCCACTGTTCCTTCTGGAAGAAGATTCGCCATTGGTCAAAGCTCTGACGGCCGGGAAAGCAGCAGTTCTTGATTTTGTTGGATAAGGGCGAGTGCCCGGAGAGAACGATAGAGAGGATGTGGAGGGATATGAAAGAAGAGGGGTTAGGGTTTTGGGGATCCGATTTAGGGTTTTAGGGAGGAGAGAGAGATTCAGAGCTGCCATCGCTTCGTCGAGGAGTGAATGAAGAGGAAGATGATAAGATAAAAAAAATCTCCCTCAAATTGGAATTTTAATTTATTTTGGTAAAAAAAAAAAAAAATGCCACAAATCGGAGTTTTGATTTATTTATTTTCTTTTCTTTATTTCATTGTTTATCGAAAATTTTGTTAAGTCCCATTTGTAATTTCACTTGGGTGGGGCTTCGAATTTAAATTTATATTTACTAGTCATGATATTAATGATGTATTTGCGCGTACCTTATAATTTACTACTCCCTCCGTCTCAAGTAAATTGTCCACATTTCCTTTTTCGTCTGTCCCACAATATTAGTCAATTTTCCTAAAATAGCAAATTCTCTACACTCATCAATAAAATATGGCAAAAACTTGCGTTAGGCAGGCCTAAACCGTTTAGGCGGGTTTTATCCTACCCAAATGGGTTCACCCATCCCAAATAGGGTATATTATATGGGTTTGGGCTTGGGTTAATGGATATAACCCGCTTAAAGCTTGGGTTAATGGATAAAACCCGCCTAAATCGTTTAGGCCTGCCTAACCCAAGACCTTCCCATAAAATATTCATCCCACTAACTCCCACTACCACTCACATGCATTGGTTATTGTTCCCGGTCAAATGTGGACAATTTGACCGGGACGGAGGGAGTATTTTTTAAAAACTTAGGTGGTCAGACCGTCAGATGTTATGATACTTTAATATTTAATGATTAATAATCTATATCGAACAGAAAAAAAAATCCAATGCAGAAATAATTCAAAGATGTTGTATGATTGATAAAGAAATATCATTGGTAATTAATTATGAATATTTATTATAATTAATTCTTATGTATTTTTGTTAGACGATAACCTAATATTTAAGTCAAAGATTTTATGCTATTGAAAGATTAGTTAATCAAACATCATATAATCATTATTTTACCATTAAATTAGGGCTTAAACTATTATATAATTCTAGTTGGGTGGAATGAACATTACACTAACCTTAATTATAATAAACTAAATCTTGTTAAGAAATATTTAATAGAAATTTATAAATTTAATAGTAAAGCAGGAGTGGAGTAGGAAAAATAGAGTAAAGGATTAGATGAATTTGGAAACGTATATTTATACAGAAAATTAAGTGAAATGAATCATATATAGAATTTCTTCCTTCATTCTACAAGATGCCCAATCTCGTCATTGAATTGGAGTGGGTGTATTCCAATTTCCATTTTTTTAATTGAATATTTCAGTAGACATGTAGCCCAAACCACTACTAACACCTCGCATTTATCACAATCTTTTTTTTTTTAATTATATGTATTAAACTCACATATCCAAATATCTTCGGGGAAGCTCAAACATGTGACCTCTTGGTCCAGGCAAGGTGCTTTAACCACATTCTTCAATAAAAAGCCAAAAAATAAACAAATACAAACTATAGATGAGTTAAATTCGTGTAACAGTATAAAAAGCAGAGAAAGAATACTTGAGATGAAGAACTGTTGCAGAATTTTATTGTTGAGAATAAAGTAGAAATTGATCCCTTTTATAATGAAAATGTGGGAATTTATAAAGAAAAATCCTAAATATATAAAGAATATCGATTTAAATATGATAAGATATATATAAATTTTTATCTGCCTCGAATAGCATTCCTCCGATGTGGCTTAATCACTTTAACCGACTTGTGATTCGATCACTTTGCCATGTTAGTTCGATTTCTATAGGTTCAAAAGAATTGTTTTCTACATTCATGGGTATTCATGGCTAGACTAAGGCGTTTGGTTGGTGGGTTTCGGAATGAGGGAATAGAATGATTCCGAAACCCATTGTTTGGTTAAAGGGTATGGGAATGAAAAAATGGGAATGATACCCAAATAGTTGGGAATCACCAAAACCCTCCAAAATGGTGGGTTTTCATTTTCATTCTCATATCTCATTACCAAAATTATTTATTTCATACTATTTTATAATTATTTTCTTATTTATTTACTTTTTCTTTTTTATAATATTTTTTATATTTATATTATTTATAATATTATATGTTATTATAATTATATATTATTCTTTTTAATATATTATAATAATATTATTATTATAAAATCAATGATTTATTGTGTATCTTAATTTTATATTTTATAAAACAAATAAGAAGATAAATAGATTATTTATTTATTTTAATATAATTTTATTTTATTATTTTATTATTAAATTAATTATTATTTGTATAACAATTTAATTATTTTATAAACCTATAAACTTAAAAAAAAATTATTAGAATTGAAAATGATTCCAAAACCCATCTAGTAAACCAAACATCAGAATTGAGAATGATTCCCAAAAATCAAACCCATACCCATTCCCTCTACTATCAAACTCATACCCATAGTGATTCCCGACAGTTAAACCAAACGCCCCCTAAATCGTTGAGCTTGGAGTTTTATTATTGGACTTTATTTACTTGCAAATGAGTCCAGAATGGGCTCAACCATTCTTGGGCACAATCAGATGCATGTTGTATGCGTGATTAAATATGTGTTTGAATAGTGCGCACCATTTGTTAAAGTAAATTAATTTGATTGATTTAGCTAGTTTGATAGAAGTTGTTTGATCGACAAGTTTGAAAATTTTAAAATTGAATAATATTGGTTTGATTGATAGATTTAAGTGTAAATTGCCAATTTCTATCAGATCAGTCGTGTACACAATATTATTTTAGATATTTTAATATTAATTCTATATTGACATATACATTCGAGTTTTGTATTCTTTCATATTACACATCTATGAATTATTATATATTCTTTCTTACAACTACAACCTCACTTCTCTCTAATTTTTTATTGATGGTATGTAAAATACATTTATATCAATTTTATTATTTACATTCATTTTTTGTGTCTCTCTATATATATCACTTTTCCCTATGTCAATATTCAAATTGGTAATAATAATATATTGATTTTATTTTTTTTCACTATTAATCAAATAACATTTCTAACACTCAATCAATCGAATTAAATTATTTTAATATAGTTTAATCAATTTAATTTTTAAATAATTATTTGATTAATTTAATTTGTAAAATTCTCAGATTATGCTTATTAGTTCAACCAATACTTTATTCTTAAAACCAACTCAAATGGACCATGCACAGCCATATCTTTTCAGCCATCGAATATACAGGGTTGTGTCCATCTTGGTCCAGCTAAATTTGTATTTGGAATATCGAAGTTGATATGGCAACAGTGAATTGATTCCTCAAGTAAAAACATGATAAGACACCGACCTCTAATTCATGATTGATAGGTCATAAGTTCGAATTATCTCGAAATATGTGAACGTGTAACTTTAAATTAAAAAGATACCGACCTCTCATGGTAGACATAAAATGTACAATAAATATTTTTTATATCTGTTGAAGTTCGATTTTCGAAAAAATGAAGCTCTTGGAATTTCGTTAAATAATATCATGAAACAATAGAAATTGCAATTAATGGTATGAAATAGAAGATGAATGAAACGTAAAACAATAGAGGAATGGTGTTTCTTATTCAATGTCGAGAACTTCTACAGAGAATTTAGCAGCGTAACGACGTAGTTTTTAATACATAAAGAAGATACAAAATCAGTCCCCTACCCCTCTATTTATAGGTAATAGAATGAGATGACACTAAACCTAACCCTAGCTCCAGTCGGTTCGCGTTCGCCGAGAAATCAGGGACGACTTCAGGATTTTCGGGGTCGGTTAGGGCTTCTAAACAGTCGCGCGCTGCCGGGCTCCTAGGGTTATTTTGGGGTCCTCCTCGATACCAACCCTCTTAGATGCTCGGTGCTGAGGAGGTAAGTAGGTCGATGACGAACTCCGAACTTAGGCGATTCCATGCCTTCTGCTTCTGCGAGTGGGCCTGCTGCTTTAGCCCAATTGATACTTGGGCCGATTCGCTTATCGGGCTTGGGCTTCGTGGGCCTGGCCCCAACAATATCTATATTTAATAAAGGGTAAATAGGGGATAATACCCTAAACTATTGAAGTTTTTGGAAAAATACCCCAATCTATTTCCGTTAGTTAAAAAATATCATAATCTTTACTTCCGTCTATGAATTATACCAAAATATATTAACACCGTTAGTTTGTGATGATTTAGCCGTTAAATGCCACGTGGCAAATCAACATGTGATAATACCCTAATCTATCGATATTTTCGGAAAAATACCCCAATGTATTAATTTTGTTAAAAATACTTCAATCTTTAATTTTGCTTGTGAATTATACCAAACGAAGTAACACCGACTACTCTTTTTTATTTTGAAATATTATTTGCTAAACAAATAATAATTAATCACGTTAATTAATATGTTTGTTTCAAGATAATTATTAGTTCTTAAATCAAATAATATCGAGAGTCATGTATAATTCTTAAAATAATTATTAATCATGTTAATTATTTATATTGAGAGTCTGTAATATCCGAAGAATAATTTAAGTTTTTCAAGCTTTGAAATAAATTTATTTTATTAGCATATTTTCTACAAGTTGGGAAATATAATTAAGTTACTTAATCTCATGAAATGAATAATATCAACAACTTTAATAATTTGAGATTGAGAAATGATGAAATGGTGGTGACATGCGAAATCTTATAAGAAGAGGGAAGATTTATTAGAAAGATATGGGAATATATGAGTATTACAACCACATGCTATAACCTACATCTTAGCTTGCAAGTTGATGGAGAAATAAAGACGTGAAGGGGGAGAGAAAAATCAAGGCAAGGTGTATGAATTATTCTAGGTGTAAGGGCTCATAAATTCAGGAGATATCATCTATGGATTCTCCACATGCCTAGCCTACGGAGGAATTAAAAGAAGAAGACTTGAAATAAATTAAGTCAAGTCTCCAGCTTCTATATAAACCCTCCTGTGCAACACTCCAACTACACCTGTTCACCCCACTTTTCGGCCACTATCTGGCGAACATCTCGTCGTGCCACCACCATACTCGTAAAGCTTGTACTTCAGTGATTACACAGCAGTTGAGAACACGCAATTCCGTCGTGAAACGAGGGAGAAATCGCCGTCCTAAGTCACTGCGACGATCAGTCGGAATTTCCACACCTTCCAACTGCACCTGTTCATCACCGAATTCCGGCATCATTCCGGCAAAATTCCGACACACCACCACCACCCACTCAAAGCCTGTATTACGTAGTTTACACAACAACCAAGATCACCCAATTCCGTCGTGAGACGAGAAAGATATCGCTGTCCGAAGTTGCTGCGACGGTAAGTCAGGATTTACGCAGCATTATTTATAACTCGATAAATTGACGACGAAACTTAGATTGACTTATATATACGTGTTCCTCGTGAAAGTAGGAACGTTTTGACACCAATTCCCCGCCGACCCACTCACCGGAGCGCCGCCGCCGCCGCTGTGAAAGAATCAGCGAGGTGAGCTATTCTTCAAGCTTTTCCGGCGAGTTTTCTCCATTGCAGTCCATGTCTTTCATGTTTATGTTGTCCTAGTATGTTAATGAAAGCATGAGGGTGGGTTTTGTGGGTCGGAGTGGCCGGAAACGGCTGAAGCAGAGAATGCACAAGCTGCGCGCTGTGTGTGTGCTGGAGCAGACGACCGGCGTCGGTCGACGCTCCGTCCGTCGGTCGATACGCCGGCGGCGGTCGACAGCAGCTCCGACGAGAAGTCATGGCTGTCTTGCTTCCTCTTTATTTTCCTGGATGTATATATATATATATATGTGTGTGTGTAATGATAAAGAGAGATAAAGAAGAGAAGATAATTTTCGTAAACACACACACTAAAAACACATACATATTTATTACTTTTATCACACACACACACACACGTGAACACTTATATATATATATATATATATATAATATTATTATGATTTATTATATTAACTTATTTTATATTTATGTAACTTGTTCAATTAGCTAATTGATTATGTCAATTAGATTTAACAACATTTCAAGTGTTTATAAATGTTGTAAATTATATAATTAAATTAGACACGGCGTTAAATTATTTTGAATTGTTTAAAGCATTATCGATTATGGGTTTAACTGTTTAATATATATAACCGTATTAAATTTAAGTTAGTTCGTTGACCATGAATTTATATAGTTGTGTTTGGTTGAAGTCACATACATGTTTCAAGGGGATAAATTGTTTAGAAAGGTTATCGAGTTCCATGCATGCCTTGATATACGAGGAGTGCGTGTTGAATCGTCTGTTGTCAGTTAAGTCCAGTCAGTAGAACCAAAAACCTGAAATCCTAACACAATAACTAAAAGCTAATTATTTAATAGTTAGACTATGAATTCTAACGTATTTTCTATGCCGTATTGATATTTGAAGGAATCACAAGGAATCATCAACGCTCATCAACTCTATAAATTCATCTCAAATTCATACGCTATTGAAAAGGTGGGGACTATTTCGGTAAAAATCTAAAAATTCCTTTTCGAGCTGTGAGCTCATTTTCAAAAGTGTGAAATAAAATGTTTTGTTTTTAAACTGACTGTCTATGCCAAAAATGTTTTGTGATGTCATATCTGTACCTCCGGTTGACTAAAATTCCCGGGGAGATAATTAATAAGGTCTGAACCGGGCACCAAGGCTCGCGCTAAACCTTATTAATATTGAAGAGGATTGTTATCCTATGAACGTCGAGCCATTAGCTCCGTAATTCTCAGGTCCCTCAGCTGGAGTGCTGACACCTCAAGGTGTGATAAGGAGAGGTACGAGGTACCTATAAAATCGATCGGGTCTCACTGGTACGCCCTGAGATCAGTGCACTAATTAATGACAGTGGTTCGAGTGGGTTACGCCATTCCCAGCTGTTCATCGTAACTCGGAAGTAGGCCAACTTCCAGTTACAAAATGATAAAACAGATATGATTTCATACTCTAAATTCTGCATGCATGGAAATATAAATGTTTTAGGAATTCACGTTATTTTCAACAAAACCCGTGAATTTCCTGTGTGTGTGGCATAGCTTTCATACTTATAAATGTACGTTTTCGGGCATGTTTCCACAGGGTACATTAGTACTCAGCCCCTCGCATTATTTCTAAAATGTGTAGGTTAAAAGGCCAGAGCGAGGAAGAGGAGGTGTGCAGGCGCTGAAGCAGTGATTATCTAATACAAATAAGAGCAAGATCCTGAGATATGCATCTTCATATGCATGTCTCCTCTACGTAACTTTCCGCTGCAGTGAACCTCTGAAAAATATAATTTCTTTCCTCTTGTTAAATTTGAGAAATTACCTTAATTATGTAATAATTCCTGGAGATTGTTCCTTTCTTTTGTATTATTATCGTATGAATGTGTTGGGTTACAGCTGTTTCCGTTTATTTTGTCTAATTCATATAATCAATTGAAGTTTTCTTGACCAACGCCACTGTAGCTTTCCCAAACAATTCAGAAGGAAAATCGGGCCGCTACAGAGTCACTACTCCAAATTAATTCATTTACTTTTTATGTGTTAATATAGTCTAGCCATGTATTAATCATCCAGATTGAGGCCGTACATATAATATTTGCAGCATAATCACCCACTCGAATGTTAATCATATACTCTAATGTATGATATTTGTATGTTTTTTTTTTAAAAAAATAGCGAATATTGATTGTTTAGCAAATAATATTTCAACAATAAAAAGAGTAGTCGGTGTTAATTCATTTGGTATAATTCACAAGCGAAATTAAAGATTGGGGTATTTATAACAAAAATTAATACATTGGGGTATTTTTCCGAAAATATCAATAGACTAGGGTATTATCACATGTTGATTTGTCACGTGGGTGCCACATGAGAAGCTACATGAGATGCCACGTGGCATTTAACGGCTGAATCACCACAAACTAACGGTATTAATACATTTTGGTATATTTCATAGACGGAAGTAAAGATTAGTGTATTTTTAACTAACGAAAATAGATTGGGGTATTTTTCCGAAAACTTCAATAATTTAGGGTATTATCTCATATTTACCCTTTAATAAATTATAGGTTCGAGTAAGAAGAGATATCTCTTCCTAATTTAAATTGTCTACTTGAAATTCATATTTTTTTTTTAAAAAAAAGTAATCATTTATTTCTAATTCATTTAAGTAATTAAAACGTTTTATATATTTCCCATAAATCTGGATTTTTTTTTATTAAAAAAAAAGTGTTCACCCACTAACCAAAAGCTAATGACCGACAACATGAATCACATGTATGAAAAAAACATGTGGCTTGAAATGGAAACATAATAGTATGGCTAATGGAGGTGCCACCACATGTTCAGCACAAATGCAACCTTTGCATTTCAAATCATGAAGTATAATACATTATCAAATTGGATGAGATAGGTATGTAGAAAATATATAAATCATCAAATTCAATTTAAAAATTAAACTGCAACAAATAAAAATATATTGGTGGATTTGAGATTGTGGTTCTGTTCTTTGACTCGTGTCAACGCCACGTGCGGGGATATGATATTGATATCTAAGTACGGTCTAATCCAACATAATAATTCAATTTAATTTAATTCATAAATAGATCGAGTGAAACACTTCAATAATTTATAAAAACATAAATTAATTATGATATAATGTATCCTGATTAATTTTTTATGTACTAAGGTTTTAAATTAAAAAATCACAAATAAAGATTCAAATATATTCCGAATTAAGTATATTTTTACAAATTTATCGTAAACTATTAAAATATTCAAACTATTTAAAATTATACAAATATTCTCAAAAAAAAATTTCCGATCAACAGACTGACTATATTGTCGGAAATCCAAAATATCAATTTAAAATTTTGGAATTAAATGTTGAGAATGATATCTAATTTTTGTATGATTTTAGTTTTCGTTGATTGAAAAAAATAATTTTTGATATATTTATTGAAATATTTAAATCATTGAGAATAAATTTAAAAAATTGATTATAGTTGGAATATATTTGAACTTATTTATCATTTATTAATCAATCAATCTTGAATTACACCTCACGAGTTGGACACTTTGAGGAGTTGTCGCAGATGTAATTATTGAAACATTCTTCAACAAAATGAGTATAAGGGTAAAATTGTCATTTCGCATTGAAATTCCACCATAGCTACAAGACAAACACACCTTCTAGAGAGTGGATGGTGGTATATCAACCAAAATAAATAAATAAAATAAAATAAAAACCTAATTCTCGAAGGGTCAATACTATAGTATTTAAATACACAATAAATTAAACATGATTCTCGAAGGG
Organism: Plectranthus barbatus; assembly: GCA_026898455.1. Lineage (NCBI taxonomy): Eukaryota > Viridiplantae > Streptophyta > Magnoliopsida > Lamiales > Lamiaceae > Plectranthus > Plectranthus barbatus. Next base: position 19,256 of record JAPKLW010002487.1, read on the forward strand.
TCAATACCATCATCTTTTAATGTTTGAGTCGAAAAACTTTAATGAATTTATTCGATCGGTTTTGAATCATGCTTTCCTTATTTTTTGGGGCTCCTTTATACGATGTGATTTTTACAATACAATATGGATATTATTTTATATTATAATGCATCACTTAATCTATTATTTGGATTAAATGAAAAATTATATAAAGAAAATGAATTCGGTGTAAAAAAATTATCCCATGTTAAATAAGAATATATAAGTATGGAATATAATATAAGTGTAATTTACAAAACGAAAAGGAAAGATATATTATTTAAGCATGATTTACAACAAGAAAAAGAAAGAAATATTTATTTCAATTATATGTTGATAGAGGTGCTTTTAAATAAGAACTCTGTCTCCAAAAATAAATTTTAAATTTCATTACTGTTTCTGTGATACATCTCTATAATGTGTAAGACATTTAATTATAATAATTCATTATAATGAAGTATCCTATACATTATTATTAAGTGTTACACACGTTATAAAGAAAAAATTTGTTGGTCCCGGTTTTGAGAGTAGACTTAAATGCATAGCGGAAATAATTGATTTAATAAGCTTGCACTTATCCAAACTGATGGTAGAGTCAGTTTGGTTTGTCAAATCTTAGTTCAGGTTATAAGTCCAAGTATGTTTTATATCAGTTTCAGTATATACTACAACACTTTAGTATTGAGTTTAAAAAAAAGTAAGTTGACAAACAGAAAGCAATAAATAAGACAAGATTATAGTGGTTCGGACTCTAAAGGTCCTACGTCCACTCTACAGACTCAAGTTCTGAAAATTCACTAAGATTAGGATTACATAGGTGCCCCTACGATCTATCGCTTGTCGGAATGCCTCGTCCACCGATCCACAAGCTCGCTTGTCTGGTTCTTGCTCGTTCTTCTCTTCGCAGCTACTTGGAGTGTGGGCACACCACACATCCTCCTCGTCACCGGAATAGGGTGTTTAGAATTTTCCCAAAACTATTAGTATGACGACAATAAGCCCGTAAGAGTCGAAGTACAGACATATTTGACTGTTTTAATCTTTCTTGGAGAGAAAGATTACCAAGATGTAACTCAAGAACTCGAAAGTTCTGAGTCTCGTGTTCACAGAAGTGACACACGAAAAGCTTTCACAGCCTCTAACTTCGAGTTGGCAGCGATTCAACGAGTTTGCAAGCTCGATCTTTGGTTAGGTTTTTGTAGTTTCAATAACCTTCTTCCGTTGAAATCCTCCGGTATTTATAGTCGAAAGGTTGAAGGTTTGAATTTTTTATCCGTTAGAGACAAATTGGATGATGTCCAATCGGAAGTCTCTGTCAACTGCTGCAATCGGCAGATAAGTGGTGCTTTTTCAGATATTCTACACCTGCTCCGCTTTTTCTGACATGGACAACGACTGTTCACCTTTCCGTCAGAACTGCAGTTTGTCAGTCCGAGAAATCCTGGACTGATAAGTCCGGGGTATAAAGACTAGAGTCTTGAGCTTGCAGACTTTAAGGAATCTCCGATCCTTAAAGTCTGTACTTGTCAGTACGTTCCTTTGGACGTTTGCTTTGTCTCTTTGCGTCGGGACTGGAACTTATGATTATATTCAGATGTCGTCATACTTGTAAGTTCATGTTGGTGACATCATCCATCAGTATACGCTTGGTCTCATACTAGTAAGTTTGGTATTCGGACTAGTAAGACCATACTTGTTAGTTCCGTACTTGGTGTGTCCCACACTTGTCAGTCCAGACTCATGTATCCCAGACTTGTAAGTTCGGTTCGAACATTTGTCTGTTGAGTCTCACGCATTCCAGATTGACTCATCAGTCTGGTCATCAGATTAACTCCAGCTCACAACTCGATAAAAAGCCTATAGAGGACTTTACATTTTAGACCGTACTAAAACTAATCTAGAGACAAACTAAGATGACTTTTATACTTTGACCTACCAAAACAATATAAAATAAAGAAATTTCTAACAAAGTTTTCTCTTCATATCTAAAAATGAGTTCTTTTTTTAAAATGATTCTCTGTTGATAAGTGTTATATAGGTGTGATTAAATTTTTTTATAATATACTTTACGAAATAATAAGTTCATAGCAAAATACATAAATGTGTAGAATACACGTACGAACCAAAAAGAAATTACAAAATATGCATCCAACTTTAGGTATAACTTTTATCCTAATGCACCTAATTAAGGGATTAGGAGCATGATTATATGTCAAGCTGTCATTGCATAAATATTAAGATGATAGAATACGTCTCCTCGAGTTGCAAAGAGACCTCAGACCTCTCTGGTGAGTCATGTATCTTTGTGAAATGGTGCAATATTTGAGTGCATTTTGTTCAGAATTTATTTTATATTATATATATTTTGTTTATTCGATTTAATATAAATGATATGTTTCACCATAATAAATAATATAATTATAAATAAGCCGTCTTACAAAAATCACTGTCTCGCACAAGTTAAGTTTTTATGTAACTTTACTCTTATTAATTCTAATCGTCTTATTATTATATGCAATATTTCTTAAAACTTTAATTAGTTGCAATTTAAATTAATCTTATAAATCTAATATAGGCCCATCGCATCCAAACAAGGTAAACAATAATTTTTTATTTTTTAGTTAATATTCAATTATAAAAAATAATTAATTACAAATACAATTTGTAAGTATTAATTACAATGTATTATAATTCATAAATATGAAATAAAGCACCGTCAGTGTTTGGTCACCGCCCGAAACTCCGAATAATCAAATAAGTTAATTTTGTTACTTTTTAATTTCGATAAATACTTTATTTTAGTTTTTTATGACATCACCACCACCATATAGTAAAGATTAATTTATTTCTTCATAATTATTTTCAGTTATTAATTATCATATATGTGAACTTTGAGTTATTCAATCTAAAAATAAATAAATAATTGAATTAATTAATACTCAAATTTTGTCACAATGAAGCTTTGACCCGGACCCGGATGTGTGTGACCCATTCTGCGAGTGCCCGGTGCGGGACCCGGCATCTGACTCGTTTCCCAAAAAACTACACGAGTAGTAAAACATCGACTCACGAACCCACTCACATATACGGCGTCGTTTCCAGCCGCCTCGCCTATTTTTGATTTTAGTTACCGATATTTTATATTTTAAACTATAGAGTAAACTGATTTTGTAAATTGCTCGGTTATTCTTATCAAATTATACTCCCTCCGTCCCATTAGATTAGTCCAGTTTGTTTCCGGCACAGAAACCAATGTTTGTGAGTTTAGTGGAGTTAATATTTTATTGATGTGAGGAGATTTTTTTCCATTTTAGGAAAGTGGACTAATCTGGTGGGACAGACGAAAATAGAAATATGGACTAATCTAGCGGGACAGAGGGAGTATTATGTATCAAATTAAATATTAAAGATTTATTATTTAAAACAAATACTGAATTTATACAAAGTATGATACCATGAAATGAGATAAAGTCAATTAGTGAAGTTATAGGGATGTCAATCGGGCTAACTCATCGGGTTTCGGGCTAACTTTATCGGGCTGCAGGCTATTCGGTCCGGGTTGAATCGGGCTGAATTTTTATCTGGCTAAAAATTCTTGAACCTAACCCTAACCCATCGCTTTTCCGGCTGACCCATAGGGTTGGCAAGATTTACGAGTTTATTTTTGTAAAGATTTTTTAAAAATATTTTAACAACCCCTAAAACAAATTAAAAAAGAAAATAAAGAATCAACATAAATAAAAGACATCAAACAACAATATTTTCGCAAAAAAATAGTGATAAGTGGATAAAAGGTTGTCCAATCATAGTTTGAAAAGAAAAAAAAAACATCAATCATTATATACCAACTAATTTGAACAATAGAAGTACATTCTTTAACATATAAAATGATAAAATATAGATTATAAAATTAAATGTAGCTTTCACTTGGGTGAATATAACAACGAGAGGCTAAAGGTGCTTGAAAGAAAGAAATGAGTAGGTACGCTAATTAGGAGAATAACGAGTGGAAGACAGTGAAAGAGGAAGAAATGAAGAATTTTTTCGATTTAAGGGTAACAGATTACTCCACAGGGAGAAATAGATGAGATTTTGTGTAACGAAAAAATTAGGTCTAGGGAATTAAGTATATAATTAGTGGGTGTAGTAGGATATAAATAATATTAGAAATAATGAATAAATATTATATATATATAATTAAATATTGCCGGACCTACGGGCCAATCCGCAACCCACCGGGCTCAGCCCGTTCATCCGCCAACTCGTCGGGTTCAACCCATTCGGTTAAAAATAATTTCGGGTTGAAATTTTTTTACCCTAACCCGCATTTTAGCCCACCGGTTTCGGACCGACCCATCGATTTCGGGCTTTTTTGACATCTCTAAGTGAAGATATGAAAGATTTTATTAGGATTTGTTAGATTTAATATTTTATTTCATAGTTATCGTATTTCAATTTATAGTTATCTTTTGCTCTCTAAATTATTATTTAATTGATATCTTAATTATAATTGGATTAGTTTAGATTTGATTTTAGTTCTATTTTAGTTTAAGTTATTCCTTATTTTCATTAAGCAATTAATAAAGTGATTTTAAATAAAATTTTGGGTTTGCCTTACAAAGCGTAGAGATTTTAGGAGTTTTTACGTATTCATAAACATGAGATTATTAAATCATCTTGAAGTAAGTCGATAGGATCGATTCGTTCCTCAAGCATGTTCGTTTCAAAGTTTGGTCGGGAAATAAGGTTTTCTTTTATTAATTTTAAATATAAATAGCCACTAAAATGTACATAGATGACAGGTGTACTATACCTTATTATTACTTAAAATATCCAAATTTAATAACATATTTTTACTCTCAAAATTTATTACACACTCATACAACCACCATCTTAATATCTTATGAATTCCTAGAAGCTTAACTATATCTTCATTATTTTATCAATTAATTTTTTTCTTCCAAAATCAAAATCTTCAATGAGGTAATTGTTTTTCATGGAAGGCGTTACCCTAACTGCCTCCTTGTTCACAAGCTGGAGGCATTGCTCAAATTTACCCAACAAAATTGGAAAAGAAAAAAAAATATATTAGAGATTGAGATTTTTACCAAGGGTTATAAGAGTGTGTGCATTTGTGATAAATATTAGGAGTTAAAAACATATTAGTTTATGTTTACATATCTTTATTAATAATGAGGTAATAATACAGTCATAGTCTATGTGTATTTTTAGTAGCCTTGTATGATTACATTAAGGGCACGCCTAAATAGTTTAAGCGGGTTTTATCTATACCCAAATAGGTTCACCCACCCAAATAGAATTTATTAATCTCCATTAAAGTATATTAAATGGATTTGAGTTAATGGATAAAGGCAAAAACTTGCGTTAGGCAGGCCTAAACGGTTTAGGCGGGTTTTATCCTACCCAAATGGGTTCACCCATCCCAAATAGGGTATATTATATGGGTTTGGGCTTGGGTTAATGGATAAAACCCACCTAAATCTTGGGTTAATGGATAAAACCCGCCTAAATCGTTTAGGCCTGCCTAACCCAAGACCTTCCCATGGATAAAACCCGCCTAAATGATTAGGCACGCCTAACCTGAGACCTTCCCTTACATTAATAAGAGATTTTAAATTCCAATCATCAATAATACAAAATATAGGTTTAGTATTTATTTTAAAATAAAGGAGAATTTAGTATTTAGTCTAATACAAGTGACATAATTTAATAACTTAATAAAATATATATAACCGCAAATTCTTTTAGTGTATTGGAAACGTGCTACAACTTGTTTTCCTTTTGATTATTTGTTTGACGCTTGTTTTTGTAGGAAAATATTACAAATTATAATACATAGCTTCTCCCACCTCATCATTTAAAATATTATCGTTATCTTATCATATTTAACGAACAATAATAAATAATGCATTTAAACCATGAAGAACTATTTAATTAATAAAACGAGATTCGATAGATAATCTGTCATGAAAGATTTGTTTTAAAATAAAGAAACACATATATTAAATCCCAAAAAAAAAATTCATTTATTAAACTCATCTTAGTTAAATGTCCACAATAATAGGAGAAAATAACATGAATTACAAGCTGATTTTATGGGAATAATAAATTATTATGGCAGTAGAGTCATTTCAATTACAATGATAAGAATTAAGAACCCTTAATAACGTAATTGTTTGCGATTTGAAGTATAAATAGATCAAATGATTTTTTAATAATTTTAATATTTAAATATTAAAAACTTCTAAACGACGTCGTAAAACCGAAAGCGGCAAGAGAGGCCAGAAATTTGCCACGTTTGGAAGCAAGGAAAAGTTAGTTGGGAAGAAGGATCAATCTATTTCAATTTTACTTCTTAATCATACGGAAATTGAAATGGACGAATGGTCATAAAAATTATGGCATGTCTTCTAATTTATATTAAATGTCGTTTTTATGTTTATTTTTAAATTTGTATTTTGAAGTTTAGTGGGAATATTTTCTATTTGTCATAGGCCCACACAACAAATATAAAAACTAAACAAACCAAAATTTCAAACTACTAGAAGAAGGTACATTATTCTTCATGCCATGGCAAATCAAATCAGAATTCAACCTTTAAATATATACTCTCTCACTTGTGTCATTAATCCCACTTTTGATCATATATAATAATTATTATTTTTGAGTGTAGTAAAATTAATATTTTATTAATTTATAATTTTTTTTTAATTTTAGTAAATAAAACTAATATAATAAAACATACAAAAATAAAAAATAAAAGTAATCTGAGAAGACGGAAAGGAGTAAGTCCCATGATTTAAAAAAACTCCAATTTTTATGTCACTTTCTTTATAGCCAACTTGGGATTTTATACTACACAATAACCCAAAAAAGGAAAAACAAAATTACCTACTTGATACCAACTGCAGTAGAAGAATTCTACCTGAATGTCTATCTCAAATAATTTAATCTCATAATTAACCATTAATACTACAATACACCTCCAACGATTAAAAGATTTCGAGATCAATTCTCTTTTCGTTAAAAAAATAAAAATAAAAAATTATTCTTTCTGTCCCAGCAGAATAGACCTCTTATCTAATCGGGCGTCCAAACTAAATTGAGTACCCCTTTTCAAAAATGACAACTTTTTCATACTCAATAATAAAATATTAATTTCAGTAACTCATTCTACACACATAAGCGTTAATTTCGTATCGAAAAGAAAAGGGCTTAATAAATCGAGACGGATGGAGTATTAAAGTGTCGACCAGATTCCATCGGGCAGTTTCAATCAAAAAATCCGTACCTAAAACAGTTTCACATGTGCATATATACGTCGGCATCTATCCATATATATATGCGCCCAATTCATTTTCAAAATTGACAAGATTTGAGGTGAAGACTCAGAAAAACTCCAAAATCAGCTGCCATGGCAGAAGAGTTTCTTCAAGGTGGAGTATGTGGAGGAAGCTGGTGGAATTCGCCGCGGAATCTGTTCAGCTCGTCGCCATGTTCGTTGGCGTCGAGCGACGCAGGCAGCTTCGGCTGGGCGAGCAACGAGCTGATAATGGAGATGAAAAGTGCGACGCCGAGCGATGATTCCGCCTCCGACAGAAGCAGCTCTGCGCCGCCGCGCGCCGACGGAATCGCCTTTTCCTCGCCTGCCGGCGGCGCTCACCACCACTGGAATAATCATCATCATCATCATCAAGATTTGCTGTGAGTAGTATTTCGGTATAATTTTTCTGATAATTAATTAAAAAATAATCCAGCCAGCCATGAATATGATGACTAACCCTAATAAAATATTTAGTGGTGCACCGAAAAAGCTGAAGGTTTTTGGACGTGCTTGCTTTGTAATGACGCGCAAAAGCAAGTCAAATTATGCATTAAACTCGTATTTTTGTGCTTTGTCTCGTTGCAGACGTGATAGCGGGCGATTGGAGGAGAATTATTCTACTTTCTTGCAGGATTCAAGCATGAATTATCGGCCTCAAACAAACAAGAATTTCAGTGAAGATAGCTACGCTTCATCCTTGTTGCAAACACTGTTGTTCGACACAGATTCTCAACCCCAGCAACCTTTTTCACATAATCAGACGTCAATGAATTACTCCTCTTCTGCTGCAAATCCTTATGATCAGCAGATGAATTCAAATGGATTCTTGCTAAGTCAGCCGAAACCCTCTCCCTCATGGAATTCCACTGCTGCAGCTTCGAACAATGTTCCGTCTACTTTTCTTCCCTCAACACAGTCTCAGTTCATCCCCTCATCTCTCAGCAGCAATCAGAAATCTGATATTCACAGCATCAGTAGTGCTAAGGTAATATAAGCATGCCCCCTTCAAAAGTTGGTTTCTTTTATATGATTTGGGGTTTTACTCAATTGAGATTTTCCGACAGCAGGAAGCAGACAAGGAATTAGCCACAGTCGTGAAGAGAGTGAGTCGTGAACCGCCTTTCAAACGTTCAAGAATCGAAACTCCATCGCCATTGCCAACCTTTAAGGTACAATTAACACTATCAAATCATCATCATAATCTACCATCGATGATCTATGCAAAGCAATGGGTGATAGCCTTTAGCTTTATCATCAACAGGTCCGGAAAGAAAAATTAGGGGACCGAATAACTGCCCTACAGCAGTTGGTTTCACCTTTCGGAAAGGTAACAAAAACTTTGACATCACAAAATATTTAGACTCTTTGCATATATCAACTGAACACTAAATTAACTCTTTGCAGACTGATACTGCATCTGTTCTTCATGAAGCTATCGAGTACATACGGTTTCTCCATGATCAAGTCGATGTGTGTTGCCCAATTCATCAAAACATAGTTAATTAATCTATTATCAATTAATCGAATTTTTTTTATATGTTTATGTGGTTTAATCTCAGGCACTTAGCACACCATATTTGAAACATGGATCTTCTCAACGCCAGCAGGTACGACCCTCAAATAAGTTAAAGTAGTTTTTGTCACACATTGAAACGCATTAGAAGAAGGGGACTGATGATAATTTCTATATATCACGCAGGGAGCAGACAAACCGAAGGATCAACAACTGCTAACAATGGACTTGAAAACTCGAGGACTGTGCCTCGTCCCTGTATCGAGCACCTTCCCCGTTGCATCTGAGACAGCCACAGATTTCTGGACACCAACATTTAGTGGGAGCTTCAGACAGAGATGACAAATTACTCAACACACACCATACAAAAAGAAAACAAAGATATGGATATATACAGCGAGAAGGGATAGACACACTCCAGTGTTAATACATGTATGTATTGGAGAAAAGCAAGACAAAGGGAAAGCGAGAAAAGGAGAGAAACGAAGTGGCTGGGCCACACCATGGAAAAAAGCCAGCCAGCATATGATCATAGCATAGAAGTGATTAATGTTGCATTTCATAAAGTTGTAATAAAATACTTTGTATTAATTGATTTCAGTTGATAATTTAGAGGAGGAGTTTAAGGAGCAGGAACAGATGCTAAATTTAGCTTTAGTGTAGTTGATTAGTTTTTAAGAGTAGATATTATTGATGTGAATTTTGGTTTGTGTTGAATATAATAGGTTTAATGATTAGAGGGTTTTATTCTTGTTTCTTTATTTTTTATATGTGTAGGGTATCAGCATCATTCATCAGCTCTTAGTGTATGCAAAAGTTGAACAAGAAAGAATATAAAGACAACATGCATTATTTACTTAAGAAAAGAGCAAAGAGTTTATAGTTAAATATGTAATTGTTTATTCTTTTTTTTTTTTTTAAAGAATCGAATTAAAATATTTAAATTAGGTTGAGGAGAGTTCGATCTTGGAATTAGCTAATGTCCCAATTTATAATTTTATACACCTTTAGGATAGCTATACGACCTGATTATGCCTATAATTTCAGTGTTAACTTTTAGCTCGCAATGGTATAATTGCAATATTATATTTCTTCAATATTTTCATAAATTATTTATTTGTGTTTGATTAGATTTGAATAAGGATATAATGAAATATTTAGATTGAACACAACAATTTAAAATAATAAAGAGATTCTAATCACAATCGTCTTTTTCTCCCTATAATCCCTTTTAAAAAATAAAATATCATATTCTAATATCATGTAGCTTAAATTTAAAATTTTAGTTGAAATTTTTTATGAGGGAATAATTTTAAATAGCAAAAGTTATAAAACACATTCAACTAATAGCAACCCTTATGGAAAACTCCACAAAATAGCAAGAGTGTACTTTCTCTGTCAACAATGTCTCAATCATCCAATCATTTTTATCGTTTTGTGCGAAAATTACAACTGTTTGTTTATTTTATTATTATCAATTTAGGGTTTCATTAAAATATTAATAAAAAAGTGAGGCGGACTTCGCCTTTGAAAATGGGATGGAACTCGGTTCGAATTGGGCTGGAAGTAATTCAATTCGAATGGAAGTCGGCCATTATAGCTGGAATTTGGCTGTGGAATTCGGTATGGAATTCGTCTGGAAATTCGTATGGAATTCGTATGGAATTCGTATGGAATTCGGATTAAATCAGATGGAACTCGCTTAAAAGAGATGGAAGTCAACAAAAATGGGATGGAAGTCCATTTTAAATACATTTTCGTGTGTGATCTTTTGAAAATTACATTACATGTTGCGATTCTCAAATAATATAAATCATGTAAAATTTGTTGGTATTTAGAATTGAAAAGCTAAGCACATAAAATATAAATTATGGGAATCACAAGCACTTTGAATCTGAATTTCATGTCCTCAAATTTAAGACAATTAAATCGAACATATTACAATACATGAGGCAATATAATTCCTAAAAACCAAACAAATTAATTAGGCGGAACTCTTTCTGGACAGCCACGTTTCGTGTGACTTGTAGATCCACATATACTGCATTTCTTTGGAGCTCGTCGTCTACTAGTTGATGTTTATCCCGCCTCTGCTCCTGAAGGACGACGATTATTTCTTGGTCGACCGGCTTGGCGATTCACAATCAGCGGCAAAACAACACAAGCTTGTGCTTCTGGTGATACAACCCACTCATCTTTGGGAGGCAGTGGGTGTATGATCCCTCCA
>JAPKLW010002487.1:39017-83725 GCA_026898455.1 Plectranthus barbatus
CCCCCAATTTTTAACCTTTTTTATTTAATTAAAATAATTAATTTAATTAGTTAAATGGGTTAATTAGGTTAATTAAGTGTTAATTATTTCTATAAATGGAAACGGGACTAATAACTCGGGACAGACTAAAATGGAATACGGGACTAATAACTCGGGACCGAGAGAGTAGAATTAATGAGAAATTGTGTGAATTTTGCTACTGCGCATGCAATGGTGATCCGTTGTTGTGCTCCCGTTACATGAGTCAAAGAGGCAATGAAGCCCAATTAGGGGCTATTGTCGCTCATTCGGTGAGAGGATGCTGCTGAAAAAAAAACAAGGGAGGAGATATGTTGGCATTTTCAGGGAAGAAAGGTGGAGGGATCTATTGAAACTGTTATAAACAAAGGTGTTAGTAATTTTGACAGAATAAAATATTATAAATGTTGTGATGTTTTATTTGAAGATATTTTATTTTAGAAAATATATATTTGTATATATTTTTTAAATTAAATTATAAGGATGAAATTGATACATTATATTTTATTTTCTTAAAGGGTTAAAAGGAGAAAAAATATATCTTGTTTAGAATCACCGAATAATATTTTCATTAAACTAAGAAAATATAATAAATGGACAATGTAGAGCCAGCTTAATATTTTTCACTCATTGTATTGTTTGAGTTGGGCCAAAACTCATATTTTTGTATGAAATTTTATAACTTTTTTTAGGGTGTGTTTGTATGTAATTTTATGATTTTTCAATGTTTAATGTTTGAAAATAATTGTTGGGCTCTCATTCAAGGAGGCACAATGTTTTGGATACACAGCAATCATATAAATGTAAGAAACATAATCTAAGGTAAAGAAAAAACATGAATATTTTTTTATGAGCTCAATCTAATAATGCATTATTAAGATTTGTAAATATCCTATGCGTATTTTGAAGATAGATAAGTGATGGCAGAAGATATAACTGAAGACTTAGATTTTGATATTTAAGTATCTTTTTCGCTTTTCCATCCGCTTGTATAAGGACGTGAGCTGCTGTATTGCATTGTCCAGTTTGGATTGATTCAAAGAATGCTTTATGTCTTAATGCCCTATCTTCAAACCAAAACTAACCTCTTTAGAGAATGAAATGAATATTCCATTAGCTTGCATGGAGTCATAGACTCATGTTTTCACTATTTGAATTGTCGATATAATGTATTTTTTGGATTTGGTCCTAAATAATCTTCCTAAATCATAGAGAGAAAAGACATTAAAAAAGAAAACATTTGATAATGCTAAAAACTCTTATTACTTGAAGAACTTGCTTGCTTGTGATTGATTAACAAATGGGGGAAAGACTCCCTTTTATAGCCACATGAAGACAACCTACACTAATATTCTACAAAGTTCTACAATTATGTACAACATTCTAAAGGTTGATCTTCCGGTGCTATATGTATCCTTCTATCAAGTTATAGAGAACGTCTAGAACTCTCGGCATATGTCTAGGGACTTCGAGATTTCTCGAGGAAATTCTAGGTCCGTGAAACATGCATACTGTCTCTTATTTTCAAACCTTCACCAATATTCCCACCAACTCAATTCTTCAAGAACTTTTACTTTGTGTATTGAATGAATAATTTAAAAATGTGTGGAACACAACCGCTGTCTCCCAATGCTATGAGCTTTTGAATATGCCACACAATTTGCAGTACATTAAATCCATCTAATAAGTATAGAAGCATAAGCCTTTGAAAGATTCTTCAAGATATCCACTTGCAGGAGTAAATTTCAACCAAATCATATAGAAAAGGACAACAATCTAATACATAATAGTCATTCAAATATAATACACATCACAGTTTTTGGATGGATCATATAATTATAGATAAATAGGGGTATCGCTTTTGTCGGCAGCTACAACTTAGTTATCAACATTAGGCCACTAGAATTTAAAATATACAAGGTCAGACAAAATAAGTGAAATATTCCCACACTGAATCATGTCCAAAATATACATTGTGTGTGCATCACGCATGTATATATTCTTACAAACCTATGTGAGATGGGATAAATGCATTATGAAGAAAGCTATCAACCAAATATTGCAGATTCTGCATTTTCCTGAAATAAAATGAAGTCTGATACCCACGGTCAGCTTGCCTCGGATTCATAGGGTGAGAGCTTGTAACTATACGAACCCATAACAGCCTTCGATAACTACTTGTGGCATTCATCTTCGCTTTACCAAAAGAAATTAACCCGAGTTGCTAGGAGGGTCCATTAATCCTCACATAGCCATTGAACAAAGGACACCCAACAGATGTGGGCATTACAACATTGAAACAAATGTAGTAGCAATATTGCATATGAGTTGCAGCAACAGCAGACAACAGAGAAATGCTCAAAAAGGCCAATGACAACAAATATACTAAATAGCTCCAAAAGTTCAGCATTTAGTAAGAAAACCAAAACTTAATTTTATAAGGATCAATGCAAGATATGTGCAGCAATTACAATTCTACATATATTCAGTTCTGCACACGGCTAATTCACAAGATACCAACATCAGCAACTAAATATATATCAGTAGCAACTCCAAAACTATAGCACCAACAGTTGAATATAATCAGCTACAAATAGTTAAAACTCAAAAGAAGTCAGTTTAGACACAAATCTTGATATTTCATTATCAACTATTTTGAGAGAGCATCAACAACAGAGAGGTCATATCATATGTATAGTCTGATTATTGAAAATGTACAATAAAGAAACCTGATTCCTCAGTGCCTCATTCTTTATACAAAATGCTATCCAACAACTGTGAAAATTTGCAAAAAAAAAAAAAACTTTCTACTCACCTCCAACTTCAATTTCTCTTGATGAATTAACTTTATCTTCCACGATTGCCTTGCAATACATGAATCAAAGTCTTGGCATTCCGTCTAACCTTCTCATTGTCGTCTTCCAACAAGCCAACAAAAGTCTCAAGCACCCCCTCTCTCATGGCTTCCACCCCCATCTTTTCACTATGACAACACAGAGAGGTCAATGTTAGCAGTGCATACTGCACGCCCCTCGAATTCCCGAACCTCACAATTTCTGTCAAGATATGCAGAAGCCCACTGAACCTCAACATTTCATCGCGTGCAAGTTTACATTTTGCCAGCAGGCCTAAGACCTCGACCGCCCGTTCGAGGCCGGAATCAGCGTTTTGTATCAGAACCGGCACCGCCCCGCACTGAACTGCTCGGAACCGGTTATCGGAGAAAGAACAGAGGGTGAACAAAGCGGTGGCAGCTTCCTTTCTCTCTCTAGAACTCCCCATCTGAAGGAGGAACACCAAACCCGGAATCGCTTCAGGGTACAACCCGATCGTAACCTTGTTGACTTCCAGAACGGCGAGGCTGGTCAACACAGTTGCCGCCACCGCGCGGGAGTCCCCAACGCCGCAATGGAGCGCGTAGACCACCTTCCCAACAATCCCCTCCGCCACCAGCCCTACCTTGCTGTCGTCGTCCAGGCTCAAATTCAGAACAAAATGAAGGGCCTTCTCCTGGAGCCCCGGCTCGTCCGAGTCGATACAGTTCAGAACCGCCGACACGGCTCCCGACTCAGCTAGCCGCCGGCGAATCGCGGAGTCGCGCTCGCATACCCGGCTAAGTAGTTCGAGCGAATTGAGCTTGTCTTCCAATTGGGAGGAAGGAGAAATCAGAAGCTGGATTAGGGCTTGCGGGTTGGGTGGGTGGGGCTGCTTGGGTTTAGGCAAGGAGAGTAGGGTGTAATTATAAATGAGGCTGCGGAGGGCGTGGTTGGGGATGAGCGAAGGGGGTTCCGGCAGGGGCAGTTTGGTAATTGGGCAGGTGCGGTGGCCGGCGTCCAGCCACTTCTGAATGGAGGCGCGATCGAAGGTGTGGCCGGATGAGAGGATAACGGGGTCGGACATTATTTCCAACGAAATGGGGCATTTGAAATCGTCCGGCAACTCAACGGCCATACTTCTTTCTCTTCAATATAGCCGTTGTCACTATATATGCAGGTTAGAAAAAAGGAGAGAGAGAGAGAGGGAGAGAGGGTTTATGAGGTTTACCGTTTACGGTTGGGCTATTTTGGTCGGAGAAAAAGAGTGTGAGCTGTGAATTTCTGAGGCCTCCAAGATTAATATGCGTGAGGTGGTGGAGCTCCCCTTGTGACACTGTTTCTCCTCCTTCACACGCTCTCTCTCTCTACTCACGTCGTCAATTACGTTATTACCCTCAGTATTTTTTATTTTTATTTGGAAACTGGATTAAATAAAATCGAGATTGAGTAGATAGAATGTTAGAGATAAACAAAAGATGGAAATGGTGATCACGAATTTTGGTCACTTGTGGTATTGCCGGAAGAAGAGGGGAATTTGGGGGCAAGGGCAGTTTGGGAAAGAAATCAAGTTTTTTCTCTCTCTAAGTTTGAAGGCGTGGTTCTTGCTCAACGGATTTATGATACCATGTCTAAATTGTCGCCTTTTTGCAGTTGAGCCTCGCCACTTAACATTATTATTGTCAAACTTTTGACTTTTAGACATGAGGTTTGACTTTTTGCCTTTGCATGTTTTAGTTGTTGAGCATAGGGGATGAGCAAAACCGAACCGAAAAACGAACCAAACCGTAAATCGGCGGTTTCGGTTTGGTTCGGTGCGGTTTATATATTAATTTCGGTTCGGTTCGGTCTGGATTTTTTAAAATCGCCAAAATTTGGTTCGGTTCGGTTTTAACTGAAATATGGCGGTTCGGTTCGGTTCGGTTTGGGCGGTTTGGATATGACTTTGTAGATTTGAACTTAGTTTTGAATTATTATTTATGAACTTGTGTATTTCGATTTATAAATTAGACTTGTTTGTTGAACTTGTAGGATTATATTTGGTGTATTTGGACTTTTAATGAATGTTGAAACATGAAAATGTATGTTTTAATTCAAGCATTTTGAAAAATAGGTGGAAAAAGTTCGGTTTAAACCGAAACCGTGCGGTTTGGTTCGGTTCGGTGCAAACCGCCAAACCAAACCGAAACTGCCCATTCGGTTCGGTGCGGTTTCGGTGCGGTTTACATAATCCTAGCGGTGCGGTTCAGTTTGGTTTTTTAGGATTCGCAGTTTGGCGGTTTGGGCGGTTCGGTTCGGTTTTCAGACCGAACCGACCGTTGTTCACCCCTAGTTGAGCAGCCATGTAAATTACTTTGTCCCAATTTATTAGTCCCACTTACCTTTTTAGTCTGTCCCATTTATTAGTCCACTTTCCTAAAATGATAAATTTTTTCATACTCACCAATAAAATATTAATTTCACTACACTCACAAATATTGATTATTGTGTTATTTTGGTTTGGGATTAATAATTAGGGACGGAGGGAGTATATTATTATTAATTGTTGGGAGGCCTTCTTTTTTCCTAGTCATCTAGTTTAGACCAGTGTAGAATCATTTTGGCAGAGTTTATATTTATGGGATGTTTCATTGTAGCATGTTGTTAGTTTGATCTTTCAGTTTTTTTTTTTTTTTTTGTTAGGCTTATATTCAACTCAAGCATATATCATAAATAATAATAATTAGGGTTGTAGTTTTTTTTATTATAATTAAAATTTGGCAGAAACACTCCAATATCCATCATAATTAAGTGACATTCATAAATAAAAGTATTCAAAATAATTAGAACTGATCCATTATGGGGTTGGAGTATTTATGTAAGATTTGGTATGTAATAAAATCTCTAACTTATCAAGATTTGCCCCTATGGAGATTATTTATAGGTTTGGATATAGTTATTTGATTGTGGTCAATTTGAATTTGTGATTAGTAGGTTTGATGCAAGATTTTGCACCCATCACTAACCGAGACTTAATCACATGTCCCACTCAGCCTCAACTTGTTGTACAACCGGCTGACGTGGATGAACCTCAAGCAAACAAGTGTCCTTCTATATTATTTTTTTTTTCGAAATTGATGGGTGATGAACCTAATCCATCAAGAATCAGGAAATTCAGGTTCTACCCCCTTTTTATACACTCCAATCAAATTCTCTGCCTTAAATTTTTATTTATTTTTTTTCTTTTTCAGTGGTCCTTATGTGTTCGCCCATAATTCTGGAATAATCAACGTTAGGCCTGTCAGCCTTTGATGCGACGAGAAAATCTTAATTTTACGTTAATATTTATTTAAAATTTAACCTAACACTACAACAAAACAAATAAGCTTTTAAATTTAATATTTAATAAATACTACCTATTACTCCATTCCGCGTTGTCTATAGTCGTCTATTTTTTTTTACAATTATATGACGGAAAAACTATTTTTAATATTTAAAAGTATATCTTTTAATTAGTTTTCTAATTATATTTAGTACAAGCAACTTTAATTGATAACTGAGTGCTTGAAAGTGTTGTTAAAAAGTAATTAAAATTTAAATATTAACTAATAATAAAGTAATATATTCCTATTATTTATGTTAATGAAAGTATTAAAATTGTTAATTTATTTTGAGTTTTTCCGAAACTCTTGAATTAAATGGTAGGTTTGGGAATCATAATACTCCATCGGTACGAAAATAAAACAAAAATAAAAATAAAAACTCTTGAATTATGAAATGTTACTCTAGTACTAGTTTCTTATTAGTTAAAAACATTTCCCGGAGTCATAAACTATATTTTATGCGCGCAATATTTAAAATTGTTGAGATAAACTCAAACATTAAAAAAAAATATTCCCAAAAACAGAACTTAGCATAATCTAACTCTATTAATCTAAAATAAGTAACACTTGATTCGATTGATTGAACTGCACATTCATAAGTGTTACATACAACAATTGTATCTATAGAAAAAAAGATGGAGAGAGAGAAGGAAAGAGCTCTATCGGCCATGGAGCAATGTGTCGGTGATTTGGTTGGAAGTATCAGGTTTATTCCCGGTGGAGGAGGAATCGGTGTGGAATATACTTCTTTCTGCATAAAAACCCGGCTGCTTCGGTTGATCCAGCTCTAGATGATCACTCTCTAACATGAAAAGCGCGTTCGACATTGTCGGCCGGTCGTCGGCGCGTTGCTGCACGCACAGCAGCCCCACTTGAATGCATCGCAACACTTTCTCCGGGTGCAACAACGGTGCGGAAGCATCAATGAAATCTTCTGGATTCCCTTCCGTCCATAGTTTCCAGGCCTTATGGGAAAACAAAAAAAATAAAACTATTAACATCGCTTTCTCCTTCTAAAACCGGCTTATAACAAGAATGATGCTTGAACATTATATAGCATTGACAGAGCTACGCTAGAGCTAGGGGGACTCTAGCCCTCCTAACCGGAATTTTTTTTCGGTTTTGTAGTAGTGTAATTTGATATTTTATAAGATCGTCCCCTCGTAAAGATCTAAAATGAATGAAAATAAGGAAAAAACGTAATATGGAGGAATTGAAGGTAAGTTAGAAAAAAAAAAAAATAAAATAAAATCGAGCCCCCTACATAAATTTCTTGGATCCGCCACTGTATATTAGCCGCACCATTTTTTTCAATCGAATTGCTAACAACATGCATGGGCTTATGATCTCTATTTTTATTATAAAATCGACTTATTAAGGAGAATGATGTTTAAAAATTATATATTGATTGGAATCATTTTTTTAAATTAATGTGAGATATTTAATAAAACGAAAGCGATTTCCATGATGAGAATGAGAGCAGAGAAAAGAAGTGGAAGTTGTGCAACTCACGTGTCCTAAAAGATTGAGGTCGTGGTCGGGATGATAGAATCCCCGGTTCTTCTTCCCGCTTATGATCTCCAGGATTAGAACTCCGAAGCTGAAGACGTCCGACTTCACCGAGAAGATGCCGTCTACTGCATACTCCGGGGCCATGTATCCACTGGGTACGTACGTAGAAAAAGATTAAGACATGTTAGTCCAAAATTATTACAGGAGATGAGAAAAACGTTAATTGCAACAAGATACTACTCACTAGGTCCCCATTACTCTCTTGGTATTTTCTTGATATTGATCGGCCCCGAATGTTCTTGCCAGCCCAAAGTCTGAAATCTTGGGGTTCATTTCACTGTCGAGGAGAACATTGCTTGCTTTGAGATCCCTGTGAATGATTCTCAATCTCGAATCGCGGTGTAGGTACAGCAGTCCGCGGGCGATGCCGACTATGATGTCGAACCGCGTCTGCCACTCCAGAGATGTTTCCTTTGTTTGGTCTAAGGAAAAAATTGCAGATTAATTATTGTCACCATGGCATTCTCTCATATATTCAACAGAGTGATGGAAAGAGAGTTACCGAAAATGAAATGATCCAAGCTCTTGTTGGGCATGAACTCGTAAACCAGCATTCTCTCATCTCGGTGAATGCAGCATCCCAGCAGCCTCACAAGGTTTCTGTGCTGAAGTTTAGCAATCAAGATCACTTCATTCTTGAATTCATGGAGGCCTTGTCCCGAATCTCTCGACAGTCTCTTCACTGCTATCTCTTCCCCAGTTGATAGAACTCCCTAATTGTTTCGTGAAAACAGAGAAACGTATTTGAAGCTGTTGGAACACAATCAAAACATTCATAGGTATATCTATGATCAATCACCATCTACGTACCTTGTAAACTGAGCCAAAACCACCTTCCCCAACCTTATTCGCATACGAAAACTCATTAGTGGCTGCTGAAATCGCATGAAAATCAATTAGAGGCAAAACCACGTCCTCATCTCCTATGCTTTCTTTGTTATCTTGGTTCGGGTAATCATGTTGCTGAGCTGTCAAAGATGCAATCAAATTTTCCATTTAAAGATTCAATTTTTCAATGGTCAATGAAGTAGATGAACAATAAATGTTGTTAAATTAATATACTAACCTCTTCTCTTATTGCCGGTCCTCCTACGGATGATGAACCAGATAACGATGGCCAGCAGTATGAATGAAGCCACCGTTAGTGACGCGATCACAGCCACTTTCTTCGAGTTTTTCGATTCATCTTTCAAACAAATCAACGATCAAACCACATATGGTAACTAGAGGTACAGTAATTTGGATAAGCAGTAGAGAAAATTTTTTACCTAGTTCTGACAGAGGCATTTTCACAAACAGGTCGAGTCCACCCGAGCCATAGACCCTGATATCCAACAAGTCCCCCGACCAAAGAACACATCCGATTTTGGGTGTGTTGGCGTAAGCCGCGCACCCACAGGTTCTCAAACAGACAGCCTCGCATTCCTCGCGGTTTCTTGCGCTCCCATTCACAAAACTATCAAACGTGTCCGGCACCTTCATGTCGGAAAACTTCCTGAATCCTGCCGGCGTGCTGCAGTTTAGTTCTGTTTCACGGATGCATCCGCCCATCCAATCGAACCGCGCCCAGTCGTCCCTCAGCCGAGGCGTGAACCCCGTCAAGCAAGCGCATATCGGCGCCCCACCGAACTCGCAGACCCCAAAGTTGCCGCATTTTGCATACTCATCGCATGGGTCAGCTTGCAGCGTGGTTATGTCGATCCACTGGTCGCTCGTCTCCCTCCACAGGAACTGCGTCAGCTTCCCTGATTCGGTCACCACAAATCTTGATATGGTGGAGTCGTCGGTGTTTTCGAATGTGTAATACACGTGAGTGGAATTGAAGACGAAAGTTGGGGCGAAGACGGGATTTTGCTGCAGACTATGAGGGGCGCCGCCGAAACGAACGCCATCCCAAGGCCCACTTCTGTATATGATGTTTGATCCTCGGCGGAGAACGATCGACGGCGGCCCTTTTGGGTTCATCCTGTACGTGAACTCGCCGGTCGAAGGATCGTCGATGCTTTTCCATGATGTCAAATACCATTCTTGATTGGCTGTGAGATCCCACCCAAGCTTCATCCCAGGAAGCAGTGTATCGCAAGGATTGTCGAAACTCTGCCACAAGAAACTGCCATCATCTGGGCTGTCGGCGTTGTTCAGTACGAGGTTTCCGTTGTCCAAAAGCTTCAGCACTACCGGAAAAGTGAGATTCGTCGACGACAAATTCGCAGTCCAAACAGGGGATTGGTTGCTGGAGATGATGATGCCACCGGAGGAAGTGAGGGAAAGGATTCCGGATGAATTCGTGATGGGGGAGTTCTTGTTGGCCACCCAAACCACGGTCCGAACCAGGACTTTGGCGAACCAGATCCCAACGTATCGGTTGCTGGAATTCCATGGACTGAAGAATCCCAGCTCGAAATTCCCGTTGGGAGAAACAAGAGTTGAGTTGTTATCTGGGAGGGTCTGGTTCTGAGCTATGGAAGAAATAGCAATGGAGAATTTGAAGAAGAAATGGGGGAGGATGATGAGTAGCAACGAGATGGAAATGGAATGGAACAGAGTCACGTATCTCATCTTCTCAACTTAGAGTTGACGGCTACTGACGCCGCCGACGCTGAAAAAAGTGACACAAGCTCAATATTATATGAAGGCACAAGTTGGAATTTGTCAAGAGCGAGGGAATTAATTGCAGATGTAGTTGTTTGGTTTGAAAGTTCTTGTTCGTTATGAGATTAACAGCCGAGGATTTTGCAGAGTGTAGGGTCTGACTCGAACAAAAGGTCAAGGATGTGTAAAAGGATATACTCTCTCCGTCCCACTTCATTAGTCCCCTACCATGTGGGCACAATAACCAATATAATAAGAGATAGATGAAATTAGTATTTTATTAGTGAGTGGGAATAAACTTTCTATTTTAAGTAAGGGGACAATTATATGGGACGTACGAAAAAGGAAAGAGGGACTAATGAAGTGGGACGGAGGGAGTATTTGGAATTTTGTTATAAGTATTTTATTTTTTATACTATCTTCGTCCCGGTTTATTAGACCCTTTTCTTTTCGGCACCGAGATTAAGAATTGTGAGTCCTATTTTATTAAACCCTTTTCTTTTCGGCACCGAAATTAAGAATTGTGAGTGTAGAATGAGTTAGTGGAATAAATATTTTATTGTTGAGTGTGAAAAGGTTGTCATTTTTGGAAAGAGACCAATTTAGATTGGACGCCTGATTTGGTAAGAAGGCTTATTCTGTTGGGACGAATGGAGTATTTTTTTAACGAATTATAAATTTAAATTAGGACTGAAGAATGAAGATTCGACTCTTAGATCTCTCGGACTTAAATATAAAGAGTACTATTGTTAAAGTAAGTATTCCACATGCATATATCACCTTATAATGGCGAAAGTCACCTCTTCTTATTAGTTAAGTTTTGTAAGAAGAAAATTGGATTTTAATATTGTATCAGAGCTAGTTCGATGGTGTATTTCTCATAAAAACTTTACCTTATATGTCCAAGAGATTTGAACATATGCCACATTATAATGATGAAAGTGTGTCCCCTCCTTACAAGTTGGTTTTGTAGGAAGAAAATGAGATCTTAACAACCGTTAGACTAACAATTTTCGTTTGACAAAGATTTATACGAGACAATATTTTTTTTAGTGAGAATATTCCGAGCGTAATGCATTTTACAATACACTAATTCTAAAATGAATACAACTGATGTATTTTAGATTATTTACTATGCTAAAATATATTAATTGTACGTATTAAAGTACATCATTTAGATTTTGTTTGGATTGCATATTCTAAAAGGAATACATTGCATGTAAAAAATTATTCCGAACTTAGTATGCATTATTTAAGATAAATTTTGAACGAAATACGCTTAAGTTTCTCACCGTCGTACAAAAATACACAGCCTCGCAGAAAACTCACTCTTTTGGTGTTCTTGTTGTTGTGGGTATTTTTGTGTTGGATTTGGAGCTCAAGAACGAATTATTTCAATAAGGAAATAAATAAGTGCACAAATGGAAGACGAGAGTATTATTTCTGGTGATATTTGAACAGATACATGAAACAGAATAAAATTCGGTGATTTAGACAGAAATAAGGTAAATTCAGACTAGATCGAGCTATATCGAACTATAAATTTGTAGTATGCCTATTCTTTCCTTGTTCTCGTCCCCAAAAAACGAGTATTTCCTGAAATATATATACTCGTTTCAGACAACGCTCCCTTCTTTAATTCCGCGATCCTCGCCGAACTTTACTGCTGAATTCATGCCATTATTAATTTGCAAAAGATCCGTTCTTCCTTAATTGAATTCGCTTTTATTGCAGGCCAGCCGTTCGGATTCTTTTACAGTTCGAACTTTAATCTTCGATCTCTCCTTCGATCTGTCCTGATGGGCCCCTAAACTCAGGAATCAAGCCCATATTTCTTGGATCAACTTTTATTGGGCCTTTTCCCTTTTGAAATTTATTATGGACCTCAACACTTGTTATTATTATTTTTAAGTTTTTACCTCAGCTACATTTCTAATAATTGAATTAAAGAATTATCAAGAGTGTGTATGTGAAGATGAGAAATGATTTGGTAGAAATAGTAACCTCCAATCCTATCATGTTCCGGGTTTGTCATTACGCCCAACAATCATGCAGTTTACAAGATTTCTTCTCGATATTATATATGACTTCTTCCTCAATAGGAAATTTGAGATGAAATTGAATAATAGACTTTTCAATAGAGGAATTCATCATCCAAGGAAGGGCAACTGAGTTATTAGTGATGCTGATGCAGATGGTTCCTTTTCGGACTATTTCGGTTTGATTCGGCAATTCCAATTTTATAAAAACCTAAATTGCCCCCTCCTTTAATTTTTACGGCTCCGGTGCCCGTTTGGATTAATTCCGTTTATGAACAAATGGCTCGGCCGATTGTTTTTTTTTAAATAAATAAAATTTCAATAATAAGTTTAAATTTAAAAAAAAATGTGTAGTTGGTGTTTCCCATGTAACACCCAATTTATTATATTTTATTAAACAATGTTTCATGAGATATTGTAAAAATTCCCACTTCTTCCTATAAAACCGGTCCCATCATCGTGGTCAATGTGGGACATTCAACACACCCCCCGCACAGCGTGGAGCTTCACGGAGATCCCATCATCAGAATAAGTTAGGTTCCATTATCGGGATACATCAAGTTCAATCATAGAACAAATCGGGTCTCATATGAACCGAACCTGGCTCTGATACCATGTAAAAATTCTCACTTCTCCCTACAAAATCGGCTTTGAAGAAGATGAGACATCCACTATTATATAGTGATATACTCCCAAGTTCATGGCCAAGGTAAAATATTCAATAGATATAAGTGGCGTCGCAGAATCCTTCTTCTTGACACAAGTCATAGAAAAACAAATACTATATGCATAATTATTATATTATTCAAATAAAAGTGAACATAGAAATTTATTTAAATATATCGTTCATTTTTTGTATATAATGATAACTTATTTAGTTCCATTTTAATATATTTAAACATATCTAATTTATTGTGTATGTAAAAATAATTAAAATTCGTCACGAAATATTTTTTTAATTCGAGTTTTTTCGTTTTTTAAATATTTAACGACCAAAAAGTTTTGTTGTTAATTTTAGCGACATAAATAATCCATCGTTAAATTTATTTTTATATTTTAATTATTTAGTGCGGGAAAATCTCATAGTTTAATATAGCGCTAAAGGTTTTTTATTTTTTATTTTTTAATATAATTATTTAACGACATAAAAAGCTATTGTGACCTTTAGCGACAGAATTATTCCGTATTAGAACTTTTAAAATTTTTAATTATTTAACTTCAAAAATATTTTGTTGTTAATTGTATCAACAGAATTATTCCGTTGTTAGATTTTTTTTTTTCTTATTATATAGTGACAAATTGTTCTGTGGTCAAAGTTTTTACTTTTGTAGTTATTTATTGCATATTACCGATAGATTTTTGCCGCTATTTGTTTTATTTTAATTATTTAACAACGGAAATAGTCCATCGTTAATTTTAGTCTTAATGATTGCTTCGCCAATATGTTGTCAAATAGGGACGAAAAATAGTTCATAATTGATTCTATCGTTATTTTGCATTTTTCTATATGTTGAAAAATAGTTAATCGCTGATTCTATTGCTATTTCGTATTTTTCTTGTAGTGATATATCTTGATCAGTTCGATATAATTCAATTAGTTATCACTATCTAGCCCTTCCAATTGGGAAATATTTTATAACTAATCTTAGGAATTAAGGGATTACTTCATAATCATTTATCTAATTAGCTAGTTAATTATTGATACCTTTGTGTTTGTGTGAATAGGGATTATTGTACTTGAATAAAAAATAAAAGTCCGTTTAACATCAGCAATGCTTACATCTTATCATTTTCTCTTGATCTCTAATATCTTTACACACTTATCAAACCTCAATATTATGCATGTATGTTGAGAATTCTTATGACCGTAATTCAATGATATATATAGTAACTTATTATTGCAGGCTTGAAATAAAGATTTGATTTCATATTGATATAAAAATGAATTAGGTAGACGATGGCAGGTATATATATATAAGTTGCGGAATTCATAAAATATTGGCGTAACAATTTGTTTGTGGAAGATCAAAGGAAATGCTGGCACGATGCCTAACGCAGAATCCTATCTATTTTTCCATGCAACTTCCACGAACCAGCAGCAGCATCAAAGAGAGAGAGAGAGAGAGAGAGAATCGATCCTTCTCCCACAAACTTCTAACTGATAAATAATCAAATATTAATAATAATAATGGTGTGGTGTGGCATGAAACGGAATCCCATAATTTGGAAATCGTCAGCATGTTTCCATTGACGACAACTCTTTCCTCACGAAGTTTCCTCCTCCATCTCTCTCTCCTCCTCTTTATAAACCAACATTAGTCAGACCCATCTCGCCGATCAGATTCAGCAAGAATAGAAAATAACGGGCAAGAGAGAAGGCGAGAGGGGGATGGCGATTGAGTTTGAGGATCATTTTCCGGCGATGGTGGAGAAGCTGGGGGCGGAGGGGTTCATGGAGGAGCTGTGTAAAGGGTTTCGGGTGCTCATGGATGCTGAAAAGGAGGTGATCACATTGGAGAGCTTGAAGAGGAATGGTGCAGATCTGGGGTTGGGGGAAGACGATGAGCTGCTGCGGTGCATGCTGAGGCAGGGGGATTTGGACGGCGACGGCTGCCTGAATCAGATGGAGTTTTGTGTTTTGATGTTCAGATTAAGCCCTACTCTTATGGACCGTGCCACCGATTTCTTGTTTCACCGTTTTCATTAATTATTTATTTATTTCTTCATCATATTATATTGGACAAATATGCTTTCTGTTTTAAATCTTGTGTATTTTCTCAAAAACAATATAATTAAACTTACTCTATTTTTATTTAAATACTCAAAAATATTTTAAATTTTGTGTATTTAGGATAAGAATATTGATTTTCCGACATTAAATAATGCTAACTGAACATGTCGGTTTATTAGCTAAGGACATGTATTTATTTTACTTAATGATATAGAGAACGACAAAAATCAATTTCATTTGCCTATATAATTTAAGTAAATTTAAGGGGCGTTTGGTTGGTGGGTTTCGGAATGAGGGAATGGAATGATTCCGAAACCCACTGTTTGGTTAAAGAGTATGGGAATGAAAAAATGGGAATGATTCTCAAATACTTGGGAATCACCAAAACTCTCCAAAATGGTGGGTTTCATTTTCATTCCCATATATCATTACCAAAATTATTTATTTCATATTATTTTATAATTATTTATTTATTTTTATCTTAATTTTATATTTTATAAAATAAATAAGAATATAAATATATTATTTATTTATTTTAATATGATTATATTTTCTTAATTTTTTATTATTAAATTAATCATTTATTTCTTATTTCTTAATTTATTTTATTTATAATTATTTTCTGATTTATTTACTTTTTCTTTTTTTAAATGTTTTTGATAATTATATTATTTATAATATTATATGTTATTATAATTATATATTATTCTTTTTAATATATTATAATAATAATATTATTATTATTATAAAATCAATCATTTATTTTGTATCTTAATTTTATATTTTATAAAACAAATAAGAAGATAAATAGATTATTTATTTGTTTTAATATGATTTTATTTTGTTATTTTTATTGTTGAATTAATTATTATTTGTATAACAATTTAATTATATTATAAACCTATAAACTTAAAAAATAAATCATCAGAATTGAAAAATAATTCCAAAACCCATCTAGTAAACCAAACATCAGAATTGAGAGAATGATTCCCAAAAATCAAATCCATACTCATTCCCTCTACTATCAAATCCATACTTATAGTGATTCCTGACAGTTAAACCAAACGCCCCCTAAGTATTTAAATAAAAAACAATTATTTTACATTCTCTTCTTCAAAAACATCTGATTTATAATATAATGCATATTTCCCACTTCAGCCTCATATTTTATTTTACTTTTGAAATTATTGTCTATTAATTAAGGGCTAATTGCAATTTAATTCCCAATATTTGCTCATTTTTGCAAAAATAACTTAACGTTTACATAATTAAAATTTAATTCTTAACGTTTGTCTATTTTTGCAATTTAATTCCTAACATTCCAACCATGCAATTTAATTCTTAATGTTTATTCATTTTAGCAATTTAACGCCCAACATATACAAGGTCTGCATTTTAATTCCCCATATTTTAAAAATTGTGTTTTATTTCCCAATTTATATTAAATTATGTTTTAACTACTTAAGTTAATTTATCCATTTTTCAGTTCAATAAAAAATAACCTAATATTTATAAAATTATATTATAACCCCTAATATGTTTTTTTTATTTTTTGCAAAAAAAAAAAAACTCATAAAGGCTGTTCGTTTTTATATAAAATTACATTATAAGTTAATGTTTCAATTTTTTCAATTTAATTCTTAACATTAATCTATTAATGCAAAATAATGGAGGCCTGTTTCTTAAAAAAAAAAAGAAGCTAATATTAAAAATTTTATATTTTAATTTTTAATATTTATGAGTTAAATTATAAAAAGTAGACATTTATTAGAAATTAAATTTTAAAATTGAACAAATTTTAAGAACTAATAATTTTTTCAAGATAATATATTAGGAATATATGTAAGGTGCTTGATTATTTTTTAATTAAAATTCATAAAATAGATAGTTGTTAGTATTTAAAAATATAATTAAATAAATTCTAGGAATTAAAATGTAAATTTGTAATGTTGGGAATTAAATTTCAAAAATGGAGTAACGATAGGAATTAAAATGCATGTTTGAAACGTTAGGAATTAAATTGCAAAAATAGATAAACGTTAGAAATCAAATTGCAATTTTATAAACATTAAGTTATTTTTGTAAAAATGAGCAAACGTTAGGAATAAAATTGAAATTAACCCATTAATTAAATGGGGATAAAGATGTTTTAATGTGAATCAAAATCTATAACCAATTAATTATAAATAAAGCGTTCAATTATTTACGCACTAAAATCGGGACACTTCGACCTCATATTTATTCTATATGACATGTTCGTATGGTTACGTGATGTTCATGTGAATCCACTTTTGTGGAATTTAATTGATACATTTGTATTATGAGATATATTACTTAATAAAATTTCCTTTAAAGGCATAAAAGATACTCATTATTCTTTTATCATATACTTAAATCAAAATAAAATTGAAAGAGATTGTTCCAAATCCCGGATATAATTTAAATACTCAAACCGCAATGGGGAAAATATGTTGGGGTTGGCTGGTCAAATTATGATCTGATAGTAACACGTTACACGCTAACTTGAATCGGAATCGTTTATTTTTTTATGTCAGAAAAGTCAACTTAAATATGACCTGTTCATTTTTAGTTAACCCGAAAGTGACCCGAAATCATGACCGATTTAATTATGGTGAAAATCTTAACCTTAATAAATATGACCCGTTTAACACAAAAATGACATTTTTTAGCACGAAAATGACTTAGCAAGAAATCACAAAACAATAAATAAAGTCTTAAAATTCATAATTTCAAGAAACATGACAAGATTTATGTTGAGGTTCAATTTGTTTGAGCCCATGGATTTGTACAGATATGGATAGATTGAGAATAATAGGGAATGAATAGAAGTGTAAATTGACAGGAAGTTTCCAGGAAAAAAAGAGTTCGTCTTCCTCTCCCTTGCTTACAAGTGAAATTATAGATTAAAAAACTCTAACCACTTTACTAAAATCTACCGTTTCCTATATTTATACCGGGTGGTATTTAATGAATTCCTGGTCTCCCGCGACTATTACGACGCTCCAGTCGTTTCTGAACGCCTCGCAGTTATTGACTCCTCACGACTGTTTGGCAGTTCGCTTGGCCCTTTCAATACCTTAACTCTGCTCTTCGAATTTCTATGGCTAGGTCAAACTACTTTAATCGGACTGCCTCATGCGAACTGGTTAGATCGAACTGCTTTCTTTGTTCGGACTGCTTTTTGACTAAGTTAACTACTTCCAGTTCGAGCTGCTTTATGAGAACTGATTAAAACGAACTGCTCTTTCATTTGGACTCCTTTCAGGTTGAATCGAGTTGCTTTGTGAACTGGTTAAGACGAACTGCTTCTCTGTTCGTACTCATTTTACTTGGGCTATCTTATCCGGTCTAAATAACCTCTTTTTCCTGTAAAATAATTTATGGGCCGCATGCTTGGACCTTTAGTTGGGCCGCTTATTATTGACCCCCAATAATTTACATTAAGGTTTATTTAGGTTTTAGACTTGTAGTTCAATTCAAGTAAATAATAAAAAATATAATACTACCTCCGTCCCGCGCTATTAGTCCCATATGGTTTCGGCACAGAAACCAATGTTTGTGAGTGTAGTGGAATTAATATTTTTATTGATGAGTGTGAAAAAGTTTGTCATTTTAGGAAATGGGACTAATAGAGTGGGACAGACCAAAAAAGCAAATGAGACTAATAGAGTGGGACGGAGGGAGTATAACATTAAAATTGATTATTTTTGCGATAATTCGGGTTCCGCGGGTCAACATGAAGTTGACCCAAACCCAACCCAAATCTTGATTAGATTTCGTAGGTTCAACTCGAAATTAATCCAAATTTGAAATGATTTGACCCAACCTATTTATTTCGTGTTAGATTTGTGTTGGGCTGAAGATTCACAACCTCGCTCAAACCCCAAAATTTACTTGTGTTTGGAAATAAGTCGCTGAAGAAGTAATTGTTTTATGTCGTAATTATAATATAATTTCTGCTAAAGTCAAATTCAACACTAATGAATTTCTTCAAATATATCAATATGAAATTACAAGAAAAATAAAGTAATGAAGCTTATTTAGATCCGGATCAAGCCCACCAACAAACCAATATCTTTTGTTTGGCCCATATTAAAAAATATCTAACCCAACCCACTTCATCAGTAATAATGGGCCGGATCGAAGCGGCCTAATGGACTAATTAGCGGAATGAGCACAATGGTAAAATTGTCCATTATTGGGGAGAATTTAATTAATTTTTGTGACGGATATCGGATACACAATTCTTAAATTTACCACTGATTAATATAGTATTTTAAATTATAATAAATATTATTTTGCAATATCTAAAGTATAATAATTAAGTTTTTCTCAAATAATAACTTTAAACCCGTCTGAAATAAATTTTTTAATGTACCTTTTTTTTTTCCTTTAGTAATAATAAAATATTTCAAATAAAAGCAATTCACCCGTTTTAAAATGAAAACAAAAAAACTAAACGGAGATGACAGTGCGAATCCAATTTTTTAGAAAATAAATCTCAATAGATTCAAAATTAATGCTTTTTACAAAAGCTTATAAAAACTGATTTCTATTGATTTATTCATGTAAAGGAAAAAACAATCTCGCCAAATCAACATTATAATTTATAAGAGAGCTTAAAATAAAATAATCTTCATAAATGCTCAAACTAGATATTTATTTAACCAAAAATATAAAGTAAAACTAATAATTCATAGGATCAAATATACACTATACTAACTAATACGCATAATATACGAGTCAATGAATAATGAATTAACAGTTAACTCAAAAATTTGATTAACTTGTGATCTATTTCTTTGTCCGCTTTAATTTTTATTATTAAATAAAGCGATATTAAAATATATTCCTGTAGTCCTAATCCTTTATTAATTCTTTTTAATAATCAACGGCTAATAGTTAAGATATTTCATTTTTTATTATGATGATTAGGGGTGTTCACGGTTTGGCCGAAACCGGTCAAACCGGCCAAACCGGATTAATTTGGCCGGTTTGAAAATTTTGAAACCGGATAAATTTGGTTTGGTTACGGTTTGGAGACTCAAACCGGCCGTATGGACCGGACCGGCTGTATTTTTATATGTTTATATATATATATATATATATATATATATTATAATTAAATAATATAATTTGTAGTTCATTTGTTAAGTTTCTACTATTTTTTACAATTAACCCATGTTTAAATTTATTGGCCAACATACTACAGTTTTAGTTTTATTTTTTATTTTTTAAAAAATCAACTAATAAGTTAACATTGAATATTATTATTTTATATAATTTCTTTAAGATAAATTAAGCATGAACATTATTATTATAATTTTACTCGTCTCTTTCGATTTTACATTTGAATTTTAAGGTTATAATTTTAATACAATCGACTCATGTGTTTCTTTTGGTTTTACATTAAATTAAAAATATAAGACTTTTAAAATTTAAAATTACATTATTATAAGTAGTAACAAATAATAGAAATCAATGAATTTGTATTTAGGCCCTAGTTTTCTACAAATTATAGTAGATTGTAGAAAGTTGAAACATATTTCATTTCAAACCGCCAAACCGGCCGGACCAAACCGTTTTTATATGGTTTGGCCAGTTTGGTTTGGAAAAATTCTTTGGCCGGTTTGGTTTTGAAAATTTTCAAACCGTACCTATTGGTTTGACCGAGATTTTTCTTCCAAACCGGCCAAACCGGACCGCGAACACCCCTAATGATGATTATAAAAGAGAAGAATTGTCTCTATAAATACATTTGAATAGAAATTATTTTACATAATTTTTATGTCAAAAGATCGTTTTTCTTTATTCCAAAAAAAAGTCAAATATACAACAAATTAATTGGATTATGTCAACTTTGATTTAGAAAAAAAACAAAAGTGAGTGGGGGCGTAGAGTTGGAAGAATGTTTTGGGTGGATGCAATAAAAGTCGGCCACTAAGTCTATCTTTTCAAACGCACGCGTTGATTATGATTTAGCTACTAGTTTAGGTACTGTCAATTAGGGGTGGAAATAAGCCGCTATCCGACAGGGGCTACGACCCAATCTACTTAAAGTCTATATAGGTTTGGTCTATTTCATAAAAAAGTTAGGTTTGAACTTCTTTAATGACCTATATAATTAAACATACTAAGACCCGGATTTTAAATCCGGTCTTTCAAGCCTAACATGCCGACCTACTTAAATTATATATTATATACTCCCTTCATTCTGATTATATAGTCCAGTTTGATCTTGCACGTTTGTCAAAAATTATTTAATATTTAAACAAACTTCCAGCATTACCCTTATTTAAAGCATTAATTAACCTCTCATTTTCATAATATTGCATTTAATATTCTCATTTTCCAAAATTATTAAAGGATGTAATGGTAAATTACCACATAAAAACAATACCAAATATAGAAACTGGACTATATAATTGAAACACCCTAAAATAGTAACCCGGACTATATAATCGGAACGGAGGGAGTAATTATTAGATATATTTATTATTGTATATAAAAAATTAAATTCACAATTTAATTCAACTTGAATATTTATACTAGTAGTTTATATTCTAAAGTCCGAATTAGATTCAAGAACTCATTTCAAGTTTGAAATAGATTTACATAGTTTCTCTTATTTTTATTAAGATATATATATATATATATATATATATATATATATATATATATTATTTATAAAATAAATAATATATTTCTAATTTAAAAATAATTTTTATAAAAAATTATTAAATAGACCTCAAGTAGGCTAGAAGCTCGACCTATATCACTAAAAAGGCCAGACTAAGGCTTTTATAAAAGCCTTAGGCCAGACCCAAACTTAGTGAATTTTTCGCAGGCCAAGGCCTATCGGAGCAAAGCCTACCTAGGCCCGACCTATTTCCACCCCTACTATCCATGTGCATAAAATATAAATAGTTTTTTTTTTATATAAAAACAATTCCATACTTTTTTTTTCATATTTATCTATAGAAATTAAAGATCGGTCAATCTTCTTTATAATGAATGTTATATTTAACTATTTTATCAATATAATTTAATAATTAGAAATATTAAACCAGCATACAAATATTATTTAATATATTTATATTACCAGTCTAAAATAATATGGTTCTATATTTGGCAAGTGTGTTTGGGCAGAAAAATCTTTTTAAAAGGAGTTTTTAATATATATAAAAGATAAAGATTGTATTTAAATTAGTTTTAAGATATATTATCAAATAAATACTTTAAAAAATTTATTAATTTAATCGGATTTTAGTTGAGGTTAAATGGGCTTTCTAAACATAAAAATATATTTAAATGTTTATCATTTTCTTTAATGAATAAATTATTTTGTTCACAAAGAATTATATTTGTACATTCATTTTCTTTCTTATAACTAACAAAAGCTAATAAAAAACTCATTCATTTTAAAGCTAATAATATATCTTTAAAATAACTTATTTTATAAATTTGCTCACGACTTCAATATTATTTGATCCACTTTACTAAATGAGTTTGAATATTATTTTTTTCAAATTAAGTTATTATTCAAGCACATGCCGGTTCGAGTCTTTACTAATTTTCAACTTATTTTAGAGTTGTTAGTTAGGTCTTCTGACAATCATTTTTAATTTCCTGCAAAAAATGTAAATTTGGTTTACTCATTTTTAATAACTATTTGCATTATTTACAATCCTATATCAGCTATTCAAACATACACAATATTACAATGCTAGGTTTGGGAACCAATCCTTTCCTCTCTTCTCTATAAAAATAATAATAATAATAATAATGTATAAAATATTCACTTGAAATCCCAAAGAAAACACATCTGTGAATGAAACTACTAAGTAAAGTAAATAATGCGTGTGATAGTAGTGGATTCATCGGCCATCAACCATGGACAGTGTGACATTGTTGACAGAGGAACTACCCTTTTGGGTGAGCTGAGACGAGCTTGTGCTCGTTTCAGATCGGCTCGTCTGAACAGCAAATGCCGGTTTCTTTGGCTCGGGGAGCTCTACTGTTTCACTGCTCAGCATTGTCAGCACAGCTGCAACCGATGGCCTGTCTTTGGGAAGTTCTTGAACACACAACAACCCAATATGCATGCACCTCATCACCTCTTCCGCGCAGCTGCTACTTGATATTCTTGAGTCTACCAGAGCTGCAGCATTGTCCTCATTCCACAGATTCCATACCTAAAACAATCACAATTGCAGCCTATTTATGTCAAATGGATTTCTTCTCTCTCTCTCTCTCCCTCATTTTGAATTAGCTTACATGTCCCAAGAGGTTGAGAGGGCCATCTTGATGGTAGAAGCTAGTGTTCCTCCTACCACAGGCAATCTCTAGGATCAGAACTCCATAGCTAAAAACATCTGACTTTTCCGAAAATCTTCCTTCTATCGCGTACTCAGGAGCCATGTATCCACTGCCAAAGAAAATGTATGCTACCTATCCTTAGTTTTGATACATAGAAAATCATATAATTCAGACAAAAACTGTATGCTGTCAACTTGTATACTTACTGAGTTCCTACCACTCTTATGGTGCTTACATGATCTTTTGTGTTTCCAAATATTCTGGCCATGCCAAAGTCTGAGATCTTTGGGTTCCAATCATTGTCCAACAATATGTTGCTGGGCTTGAGGTCTCGATGGATTATCTTCAATCTTGAATCCCTGTGAAGGTAAAGGAGGCCTCGACAGATGCCCTCAATGATTTTGAAACGCTTTCCCCAATCTAGGATATCTTGTGATGGATCTAGACAAAAATTGCAAACAAAAACAAAAAACATGTGAATATCAAATCTAATATGAACTGTAAGATTCAAGAAAGTAAAGAAAATATCAAATTTTGATCATCTATGGGAACTGACCAAATAGGAAAAAGTCCAAGCTTTTATTAGGCATGTATTCATAAATCAGCATCCTCTGTTTCTTCTCTACACAACACCCAAGCAGCCTAACAAGATTCCTGTGTTGGAGTTTGGATATAACTATCACTTCATTCATGAATTCTTGCATCCCTTGACTAGATGCCTCCGAAAGCTTCTTGACCGCGATTTCTCTTCCATTCTCCAGTTCTCCCTACATTTGTACGTATTCAAAACCTTATAGTCATATGAGCAAGAGACATGAGAGGTTACCTTGTAAACAGGACCAAAACCACCCTTCCCAAGCTTGTTGGCTTCAGAGAAATTGTTTGTAGCATTTGCAAGTATCTCGAGTTTTAGCAAATGTAACTCTTTAAGATTAGCCTGAGTGAGTGCATGTCGAAGAGTGGCATCATCAAAACCAGATGCACCCTCCTCTGCAGCTTCAGTGATTTTCTTTTTGCCTAAATCACGACGGACTGCATGAGCAAGTAGAGAGTGCAATGATCACTGAATCAAAGGATTTGTTGCATAAATATTACCTCTGCGCTTAGCCATCCATCTCCAAGAAAAATATGTACAAACGGATGCGATGAGGAAGGCAACAGCAACAAGAATTACTATCACCTTCGTGGAGTTTTTCTTTTTAGCTGCAGCGTAAGAGAAGCAATCAAGAATCTCATACAAATATCCCAAATAAAAAGAAAAAGTAAATTACCTATTTCAGAACCAGAGAGACGAATATGGAGATTGGAGACGGAGGCGGCGGTGGCTGTGGGAGATTTCTGAATGTCGGTCAGAATCCCATTCCAGAACCTGCATCCAGTATTTTCGTCGAACAGATAGGCGACGCAGGAACAGTTAGCCAAGCATCGAGTTTGGCACTGACTTTCCGACCCGTACCAGAGGTCCGAGTAGTCCGAGAGAATGGCAAACTGAAGCTTCAAAAACCCATCATCTTCCCTCGTGCCATTATTCGTCCCGTTATTCCCTGATTCACAACTCAGAGCCACCCTCCTCACGCACCCACTGCTCCAGTTCCCTGATTCCCACTGCTGATTGCTCCGCGGCTCAAATCCTCGCAAACAGCTGCAAATTGGGGAGGCTTGCGAGTTGCAAACCCCGAATGCCCCACACGTGCCGGATACATCGCAAGAACTGAGGGTGTTGCTTTGTGCTCTGCAAAATCTTGGCCATAATGAAACGACCACAATCGCAGCAAACAGGAATGGAGGGCTGAGTTTTCCACCTCTTCTCATTATAATAAAACGAGAAAACTTGCTTCTTGCCTACGAATATCGAGCACTAAGAATCTTTCTCCGTCCAGGGCCGTGATTTTTGGGTGTGAAAAGGCCAGGGACGACGGGAGACGGAAAGATTGAATATAATTTTGAGCAAAAACTCACTCAGTTTTCGTATTTGCTTTTTTAAGTTTTTGTCGTCTTATATGATCATATGCAAGTTGCAAGCTTCTTCATCTTCCACTGGAGCAAGCATATGATGGAAAAAAAAACCATACAATACATTAGTTAAGGTTTCTATTTTCAAGATTTTTATTGCGGGAGGGAAATTAATGCAGGTGAGAATTGTCTCTCTTGCAAAGGAATTGATTTAGGAAATTGCAAAGAATTATGAGTAATAATACAGATGTAAAAATATATGAGTTAGTTTGATTAAACAGAGTTAAGAAGTTAATTAGGATTGAGATATTTTGGGAAAATAAAAAACTTTACCTACAAGGATTGGTGAGGTAGAACCCAAAATTCAATGGATTCGATTAAATGACAATTCGATTTTTTTATTAATATTTTTATCACAACTATATTGTATTAATACTTCTAATATACAATATTATGTTTTTCAATTAGATTCTAAGTTATATAATTTTATTTAAAATAAATAAATTTTAGTTGATAATTAATTAAGTTTATAAAAAATATCCAACTGCGAAATGAGGACATTGGAAGATTGAAAAAAAAGAAAAAAGAAAAAAAAAGCGCAGATTGCCATATGCTTTGTCCGGGTGCCGCGCTAGTTAAGCCACTCTCACAAACTTAGATTTTATATTAATTTTTTAATTATATTCATAAAAACTTAAAATAATATTATAAAGAATCATTTTTCATGTAATCTTCTTTTTGACTTTGTCCGTGTCCAAATTCTAGTAAAGTAGTATTTAAAGTAATGTATTTTATTTTTTTGAAAAAGAAAAAGCAGTTAGACTAGACAAACCCAAATGCTACGTTGAGTCGTGAACCCTTTGGCAAGCCTAGTTTGGGATATTGGCCCTCTAGAAAAAGCAAGTAAACTAATGAACTTCCAAGTCCAAGTCTTCGATGACGACGATGTCGTTTTGCAATCCAAGTCTCCTCCAACATCGACGACCCGACTCACCCACTACAACTTATAATTTTATACTTTATTGTTGGAGAAATATATAAATATCCAGAACTTTTAAATATAATTATTATTCGAGCTTAAATTTTAAATAAGTTTTCAATTTTATCCAAAAATTATGATATAACAATTTTAATTTAAATTTTGAATTTTTTCTTACCGGTCAATTTTTAAACATCGAAAATCTAACGTACACATAAATAATTACATGTCATTCACAAACCCTACACCGACACAGATATTTCATGTCATTCCATAATATTCATGAAGTTTATTAAGAATAAGAAGTTTAAGAAGTAATATATTTTTATAAAATTCATGATATTTTTAAAGAATTTTAGAGTAATATATTTGATAAAGTATTAAAATATGATTTGATTTTATACTCTTGTTTGTTTTAATACGAAAAATGAATATATTTAAAATATTATTTTAGGTCTTAGTTTAAAATAAAATTTTCAAGAAAATAATACTCCCTCTGTCCTGGATTAATAGTCTGGTTTGGTTTTGACACAATAACTAAGACATGTGAGTGTAGAATGAGTTGAGTGGAATTAATATTTTATTGTTGAGCGTGAAAAAGTTACCATTTTTAAAAATAAAACTATTAAATTGAGATGTATGAAATGGAAAACAAAATTATTAAA
The DNA here is from genome assembly GCA_026898455.1 of Plectranthus barbatus. Taxonomy (NCBI): domain Eukaryota; kingdom Viridiplantae; phylum Streptophyta; class Magnoliopsida; order Lamiales; family Lamiaceae; genus Plectranthus; species Plectranthus barbatus. The sequence goes on from JAPKLW010002487.1 coordinate 66,082, forward strand.
ATGTGATGGAGGAGTATTCTTTTATAAAATTATCTTTATTTTGACAGTAAAATAGTCAACTAATATGACATGATTTGTAATTATTTCTTATTGCATGCATGTTTAGGAATAAGATGTACTCCCTCCGTCCCATAACATTAGTCATGTTTTCCTTTTTCGTTTGTCCCAAACATTAGTCTTCTTTCCTAAAATGGAAAAGTAATACAGACTCACTAATAAAATATTAATTTCCTCTATCTCTACTCGCATTGGTATTTGTGCCGGAATGAAACAAGACTAATGTTATGGGACGGAGGGAGTATTAGTTTAGGCGCCGCCGTAAATGACACGGATTATGGATGCCATGGACAGCAGCTATAAAACCATTACATTGTGGAGGATTATAATCCACGAAGCCTTTGCTTTCTCAATCATACAATACAATGAATCTCAAAATCTTTCATCATCTGTTAGCTCTCTTTACATTCCTCGGTTTTCAAAGTTTGAGCTTAGAATTAGAAACCGACACGATTTCTGGGAGTTTGGTGATCAAAGATCCAGATACCATTGTTTCCCCAAAGCAGGTGTTTGAATTGGGATTCTTCACTCCCAAAAACTCCACGAACCGCTACTTGGGCATCTTCTACACATTTTCTAAAGAAACTGTGATATGGGTGGGCAACAGAGACAACCCTCTCAACGATTCTTCTGGATATGTGGCTATGTCCAAAGACGGCAACCTCGTACTCTTCGACGGGAGAAACCAAATTGTATGGTCAACCAACGCCACCACCTCTTCTCCCATGAACACCACCGCTCAAATCTTGGACACCGGAAATCTTGTGCTGATCGACAATGCAACAGGAGCCACCGTATGGGAAGCCTTCTCACACCCTACGGATGTCTTCATGAGGACTATGAAGGTCAGCCACAACATCCGCACGGGCGAGAAGGTTTTCGTGTCGTCGTGGAAAAACGCGTCGGACCCCCGGGAGGGGAGATTCACGTCTGGGCTTGACGCTTCGCTGATCCCACAGATCGTCATCTGGGAGAATGGCCGTACGCGTTGGAGGAGCGGCCCGTGGAACGGGCTCATTTTTATTGGGATTCAGAAAATGTATATATCGCACTTGTATGGGGGCGAAATGAGGAACGACAGCGCCGGGAATTTCGACTACTCGGAACCGGAGAAGAAGTTGGTGATGAATACCCGCCTGAACTCGTCGGGAAGCTTAGTGCGGTCTGTTTGGGATGACCAGAAGAAGAGTTGGAGTGTGGTGTGGTGGACTCCTGAGAATGAATGTGATATTTATGGGAAGTGCGGCTCGTTTGGGAGTTGTAATTCTATGGAGACTCCGATCTGTTCTTGTCTGAAGGGGTTTGAACCTTCAAATCAAGATGAATGGGAGAGGGGGAATTGGAGCAGTGGGTGCCGGAGGAGCAAGAATCTGCAGTGTGGTGAGGGAGGAATCAAAAATGGGTTTCTGAGGCTACCGTTTATGAAGGTTCCAGATTTTGGAGAAAGCTTCTATTCTGAGGAGAAAGACGAATGCAAGGCTAGATGTCAGAACAATTGTTCCTGCATAGCTTATGCTCATGAGTCTAGCATCGGTTGTATGTTTTGGTATCATGCTTTGATCGATACTCAGAAGTTCAACGGTATTGGTGTTGATCTTTACATCCGTCTCTCGGCTTCTGAACTGGGTATTCCCACTCTCTTCCAACCTTCCATTTCACTTTTGCTTATTACATGTTTTAGTATTCAATAATTCTAACAATTTGTTTCTCTTTGTTTATCAGATAACAGCAAAAGCATAACGCTGTATGTCATAATCCCAGTAGTTGCAGCTTTTGTTTGCATGTCCATTTTAGCACTGATTGTTGCTTGGTGCTGGATGGCGAAGAGAAAAGGTGAGATTGGATTATGACCTTATTACACGCCATTTCTAGTGTCTAACTCTCTCTTACATATTGTTAGTGAGTCCTGGAGAAAAGAAAAGCTTTGAAGAAGGGCAAACCATGTCATCAGATTCAACTGCAATTGTGCTCCAAGACGAATCACAGAAAGTTGATATCGGGGAGTTGCCGCAGTTCACATTCGAGATGCTTGCAAACGCAACCGACCAATTCCACCAAGACAATCTCCTTGGAAGGGGTGGTTTTGGGCCTGTTTACAAGGTATAGATATTGTCTGTGTGCATTATAAAATGTTTGGTGAAAAAATAGCAAGAAATTATCGGGTTTTTTTTTTGTTTAGGGGAGTCTGACAAATGGTAAAGCAATCGCCGTGAAGAGACTGTCGGCGGCTTCTGGACAAGGGATGCAAGAGTTCATGAATGAAGTGATCGTGATTTCCAAGCTCCAGCATAGGAATCTTGTCCGACTTCTCGGATGCTGTGTTGAGAGAGAAGAGAAGATGCTGATATATGAATACATGCCCAACAAAAGCTTGGACGTCTGTCTCTTCGGTTAGATAAACATCAAACTACAACTCAGTTATATTCTCTCTCTGAATATACATCAGCATTACATTTTCTCTCTTCTGCAGATGAAACTCATCATCCTCAGAAACAGGTTCTAGATTGGAAGAAGCGTTTCAATATCATCGAGGGCATCGGACGAGGCCTCCTGTATCTTCACAAGGACTCCAGGCTCAGGATTATTCATCGAGATCTCAAGCCGAGTAATGTGCTCCTTGATCAAGACTGGAACCCAAAAATATCCGATTTCGGCATGGCAAGAATATTCGGTGGCAACCAAGATCATGGTGATACTGCAAGGGTGGTAGGAACATAGTAAGTGAATCTTGAACCAAGAGTTGATTAAATAGCATGCATTTTTATGTAATTAATATCATGATATTTTCAGTGGATACATGGCACCTGAATACGCAATGGAAGGCAGATTTTCTGAGAAATCTGATGTCTACAGCTTTGGTGTGCTTATGCTGGAGATAGTAAAAGGAAGAAAGAACACACATTTTTACCACCAGGAATGGTGCCTCAGCCTTCTAGGATGTGTAAGCTAAGCCTGTTGAAAAATGCTTGCTCTCCCTTGAATGAATTGATTAATGTATTGTCGATGTTGATGATTGATTTAGGCTTGGAAACTGTGGAGTGAAGATAATGGAATGGCGTTTGTGGACGAAAGCATAAGGAGCTCAGATTTGGAAGCGGCAGAGATTGGTAGATGCATTCAGATAGCACTGTTGTGTGTCCAAGAGCATGCCAAAGATAGGCCTACCATTCAGACAGTTGTGTCGATGCTTAGCCGTGAGATCGTGGAGCTCCCGGCGCCGGAGCAGCCAGTGTTCGCCGAGAAATGGAATGGCTTGACTACTGGATCTACACACCCTCAAAACCAGCATGGATGCTCCATTAACGGCCTCACTCTCACTGCGCCTTATGCTCGATGATATCATACTCTAATACTGTCTTGTGTACCGTACCAATATTTTGAAACGCTTTCTCCATTCTTGTGATGGATCTACACAGAAGTTTCAAACAAAAAACAAAATATGTCGGTATGAAATCTAATATGAACTGCAAGATTCAAGAAAGTAAAGAAAATATCAAATATTGATCATCTATGGGAACTGACCAAATAGGAAAAAGTCCAAGCTTTTATTAGGCATGTATTCATAAATCAGCATTCTCTGTTTATTATCTACACAACACCCAAGCAGCCTAACAAGATTCCTGTGTTGGAGTTTGGATATCACTACTACTTCATTTATGAATTCTTGCATTCCCTGACTAGATTCTTCTTGTGCATGTCGAAGAGAGGCATCATCATCAAGACCAGATGCACCCGTTTCTGCAGCTTCTATGATTTTCTTTTTTCCTGATTCATGAGGGAACGCATGAGCAAGTAGAGGGTGCAGTGCTCACTGAATGATGGGATGTAATATTTTATAACTATAAAAGGAGTGATGTAATATTCAAAGAATATACAAAAATAAAAACAATAGAGTTTATCTCTTCTCTAGCCTTCAAAGATGTATTCTTTCTTTACATCAAATATGTTCAAACTCAAATCCAATATGGTATCAGAGCAGGAGTAAAATCCTCACTCTGTAAACCTTCAAACCCAAAATTTCAAACCTATCCTTGAACTCAAAAATTTCATCATTATTCTTATACACTTTCTCGGACAGATTGAATTCATCAAGGCAGATCTCCAGTTCTTATTTCCAACCTACAACAGCAAGATGTCCGAAGAGCAGCAAAATAATTCAGATCTCACAATACAATTGGTCAATCTAATTAGAAATTCAGAAAACATTACTCTAGGTTGGATAAAAAATTTGATCATATTCGCAGAGAGATCCTCAAGGAAACTCCAGCACCATCGGCTCAGTCGGCGTTTTCCAAGGTTCGAAGGGAGGCCGCCGGGCTGCAAATTCTACAGCCAACAACCATCTTCGGAATGGAACAAACCAGATCCATAGGTTCCGGTTTCAGTGCACGACAGGCCACTGCTCCAGGTCGCTTCAACCGCTCCGGAGCTCCATCATCGCGGACAAAGTTTGATCAAACAAAATTACAGTGCTCTCATTGTGGCAAGAAAAAACATACCCACGAGATGTGCTTTGAGCTCGTCGGATACCCAGAATGGTGGGAGGATAATTATAAGCCTCCTATCGCAAAAAGGAAAGCAGTTGGTAAAACCGACGATGGAATCGGCGACGTCCCGTCGCCAGCCAGCAAGAAGTACGAGGAGGCTGTTGGATTCGGAGGGACTGCAAGGGTTGCGAGCATGGACAGCGGCCGGAGCGCGGGCGACGGATGGAGCGTCGACGGCGAAAGGCACGGGGACGGCGGATAGGCTACGCAACTCTAATTTTGGTATTTATAGTCCCCTCTCAAATTTGCAAGAAGGTCCCTCTAAAGTGTCTCATGTTTTAAATAAGTACACAAGTCATATTTCCACTGTTTGTGCTACTCTCCGTGAAAATAGTGCTAAAAACAAACATTGGATTTTTTATTGTGGAGCAACTGACACTAGGGGTGTTCGAGGTCCGATTCGGCCTGTTTGGAAGGAAAATTTCGGCCAAACCGATAGGTACGGTTTGAAAATTTTTCAAACCAAACCGGCCAAATAATTTTTTGAAACCAAACCGGCCAAACCATATAAAAACGGTTTGGTCCGGCCGGTTTGACGGTTTGAAAAGAAATATGTTTCAACTTTCAACAATCTACTATAATTTGTAGAAAACTAGGGCCTAAATACAAATTAATTATTTTATATTATTTGTTACTACTTATAATAATATAATTTTATTCTAAAAATCTTATATTTGTAATTTAATGTAAATCAAAAGAAACACATGGGTCAAATGTATTAAAATTATAACCTTAAAATTCAAATGTAAAATTGAAAGAGATGTGTAAAATTATTATTATAAAGTTCATGCTTAATTTATCTTAAGGAAATTATATAAAATAATATTATTTAATGTTAATACTTATTAGTTTATTTTTGATAAATAAAAAAATAAAACTAAAACTATAGTATGTTGGCCAATAAATTTGAACATGGGTTAATTGTATGAAAAAGTAGAAACTTAACAAATGAGCTACAAATTATATTAATTAATTATACTATATATATATATATATATATATATACGGCCGGTCCGGCCCAAACGGCCGGTTTGAGTCTCCAAACCGTAACCAAACCAAATTTATACGGTTTTAAAATTTTCAAACCGCCAGTTTGAAAATTAAATTTCAAACCGGCCAAACCGGCCAAATTAATACGGTTTGGCCGGTTTGACCGGTTTCGGCCAAACCATGAACACCCCTAACTGACACTATGACCTTTGACAAAAGTGATTTTTCGAGCTCGTCCAAACCTCTACGGACTCATATTCAGACCGCAAGTAGAGACTTAACCTCTGTTAAAGGAGCAGGAACTGTTGAAATCTCTCTTATATTCGTCTGTCTGATTGCCTTTATGTCCCGACTCTGTCTCATAAATTATTGCCCATCGGTCATGTCACCAAAGAGCTAAACTTTACTCTGTTGCTTCACCCGCATTTTTGTCTTTTGCAGGATATCAGGACATGGGAGATTATTGGACGTGGCACTAAACGTGAGGGCTTATATTATGTTGATAAGATAGCTCCTACAAGCACTGTTATATTGGCGCATGGATCTTCTAAGCGAGAAATTTGGCTATGACATAGATGATTGGGTCACCCGTCTTCCGGGTATTTAAATGTTTTGTTTCCTCACTTAGCAAGTATAACCGTAGTACCTGTGAAACTTGTGTTTTGGTCAAGAGCCATAGACAATCTTTCCATTCAAATAATACTCGTGTTGATTCTATGTGCTCATTAATTCATTATGATGTTTGGGGACCTTCACCCGTCTCAAATAGTTTTGATATTTCTTGTTATTTGTTGACAACTGCACTAGAATGACATGGGTTTACTTTCTTGAACATAAATCCCAAGTAACTGAAAAATTCACTCACTTCTATACTTTGATCCAAACTCAGTTTAACAAAAAAATCCAAACCCTTAGATCTGATAATGGGGGGGGGGGGGGGCAATTGTCAACACCATTATGAAAAACTTATGCCTTGAACGAGGGATAGTCCACCAAACTTCTTGCTCCTACTCGTCCGAACAAAATGGAGTAGTGGAACGAAATAATTGCATCATATTCGAGATAATTCGTGCAATGATGATAGAATCTCAAGTTCCTTTACATTTTTGGCCCGAAGCAGTAGCTACTGCTATGTACCTCTTAAACCGTCTTCCTACCAAAATTCTCCAACTCAAAACACCACTTGAAATACTAGCCACTCATGCCCAAATACCCACTCCTCTCACTCTTCGGCCCCGAATCTTTGGTTGTTCTGTGTTTGTTAATATTCCCAAACACGAACGAACTAAACTATCACCATGTGACGAAAAATGTGTCTTTCTCGGCTATAGTATTAACCAAAAGGAATATCGGTGCTACAATCCTAACACTCTTCGTATGCATACCACTATCCATTGCAACTTTCTTGAAACAAAGTTCTTCTTTAGCCAACTTAGCGGTCAGGGGGAGAGTATAGATATTCCGAAAAAGAGTGACTCACTAAGCTGGCTCATAGATTCAGATTTCTCACCAGCAGATTGATCACTAATATTTCTACCAGATTAATTGCAAATATAGTGGTCAAATAAATTTATAACTCGAATGTCGAACCCACAGAGAAAAGATATGCGAAATAGTCCTATGTACTAAAACACAGTTTCAGATTAATTGTTTGAGTAATTCAAAAATAAGATTTAGTTTATGAAACTAGGCAGAGAAAATAAAATATGAAATTAAATCAAATAACACAAAACACAAATCCTAAGGAAGAAGTCTTATAATGGATCACATGTAAAAACCAATTAAATTAACAGGTGGAATACTGCAATTATGATATATTTCCTTGGTCGGGCAAATATAACCTAGGTTATTAACTAGTGACTATCTCCTCTCGGTCTCAAAAACACCAAATTAGTCAATCTCATAAGCTAATCAGTTCAATTCCTACAGTCTAATACATCTCAGCTGGACAGTATAGAGTATATCATGCATTCCTAATCCCACTATCAATATTCACCTCTCAGTCCTTCTATCAATAGCTAGACATCTAAATTAATCATCACATCTCGGTCCTTAAATTAATCTAGAATTATAAAATAAACGCATGAATCACGAACCTAATTAATTAATTAATCCTAAACATGCATCCAAAATAATATTAAAACCCTAGAACCTGCTACGAATTTATCTAAACCTAAATAAAATAAAAGACATAATTAAACTGAAATAAACTTGCATTAAAAAGAAAAACAGAAATTCAAAATGCATAAAAATAAATACGAAAACTCTAACTACAAAAATTGAGGTTAGAAGGATATATGAATTAATGTTCATATAGGATTGAAGTCCACTGAATAAACTAGTCTAGATGGGTATTTATAGTGTTTATTTGGGCTTTAAAAGGTTGAATTCTATGAGAGATAAGATTTGATTTGATGCATATCTATATCTACATATCCTATAATGAGTATATCTTCTTTCTTGAGTCTACAAGGGTTCCAATATGATATATCTCTTTAATTTTGATCAATTCTCGCCAAAGATTCGTGAAAATCTTCCAAAAATCGTCAAAAACGCGCATGTCAATTGACGCGGGTCTGCGTCGGTCGACGCGAGATCCATCTCGATCGGTTTCCTTCTGCGTCGATTGATTATGCACGTTCTCACGATTTTGGCCATAATTTTTGCTCTCGAACTCCGATTGACCCGATTCCAGTTATATTGGAAAGCTAATTCAAAGATCTTTTGATTGCTATACTCCATTAGCTTAAATTCCAAGTGTGAAAGAATTCGTGACTGTTTCTTTGAATATCCACTACTTTCGGTACGGATTTTCGGTGAATTCAACCTCAAGCCTGCAAAAATACACCACTACAAGCGCAATACCCTCCTAGAGTGACTCATACAATAAAAATAACTAAAATAAACTAAAATGAAACTAAAAACAAAGATAAATCAAACCAATAATGAGTGAAAATATGAACTCATCACAGATCCACAACCTGTCAACACCACTGAAGTTTCTACGCCTGAGCTGACTCCGGAAACAATAATTCATAATCCACCACCATTGTTGTCTCCAATGATTCCCTCTCCGATATCCACAGCAGGAGACTCTGATACTGATAAGTCTGAAGCAGAAACTGATGATCAAGGGCCCTCTACTCAAAACTATGTGTTGCCTCCTAGATCCAATAGGAGTGTCCCACCCAGACGATATTCACCTGAAAGAGGTGGAGGTACTTGGTATTCTATTGGATCTCTTGCAACAATGAATCTTTCAGAAGATGCCAGCAAATTTGAGAAGACATTATATGCAGAAACTATTCCACAATCAGAGGAAGATGCCCTTCACAACAGGAATTGGAAACACGCTATGGATAAAGAAATAGGAGCCCTAGCTCAAAATGTAACTTATGAGAAATGTTAGTTACCTGCAGGAAAAAAATCAATCGGATGCAGGTGGGTTTTCATAATCAAGAGGAGGCCAGATGGGTCAATCGAGAGGTACAAAGCACGACTTGTTGCAAAGGGGTACACTCAGACCTATGGAGTGGATTATGCCAAAACTTTCTCCCCTGTTGCAAAAATGAGTACTGTCAGGGTTCTATTATCAATTCGATGTGACGGATGCTTTCTTACATGGAGAGTTGAAGGAAGAAGTGTACATGGAACCACCACATGGTTATGCTCAAGAATTCAAGAAGAACGAGGTGTGCAAATTAAAGAAAACTCTATATGGGTTAAAACAGTCTCCAAAGACCTGGTTTGGAAGATTCACCACCGTTATGAAGAATAGGGGTGTTCGCGGTCCGGTTCGGCCGGTTTCGGGGAAAAATCTCGGCCAAACCAATAAGTACGGTTTGAGATTTTTCCAAACCAAACCGACCGAATAATTTAGCTAAACCAAACCGGCCAAACCATATAAAAACGGTTCGGTCCGGCCGGTTTTACGGTTTGGAATGAAACTTGTTCTAAATTTCAACAATGCACTATAATCTATATCTATATCTATATATATATTAAAACAAAACCGGAGGGTATGTATGAAAAATATTATTATGTTAAAAAACAGTTTGATGTACTAAATTTTTTTGTATAAAAATAGAGTTGATGTAACAAGTATTGATTTATTGTAAGACTGTATAAGATGTTTACTTTAAATTTATGAGATAATATATTTGTGAATTGTAAATAATATTTTTTTCAACTATAAATATTATTTTTTTAAGATATATAACTTTCACAATATATAAATAATTCACAATAAAGTAATTAGAAAATTATCTATGTGAATATTAATAATAATTATAATAATAATAATAAGTACACATAAAAATAAGTATATCATACTTATATATTATATTATATTTGTAAACATTCATATTATCTTATGGAGTAAATGTTTTAAATGAAAAAAAAAATGGATAGAAAGTATGGAAGAAGGATCGAACCCAGGCCAACGCACAAAACAAGTCACAATATCCAACTAATCTATACACATTACTTATAAAATATTTAAACAAATATATATAAATATGTATACGGCCGGTCCGGTTGAAACGGCCGGTTTGGGCCACCAAACTGGAACCGAACCGGTTTTGACCGGTTTCAAAATTTCCAAACTGCCAGTTTAAAAATCAAAATTATAACCGGTCAAACCGGCCAAATATATACGGTTTGGGCGGTTTGAACGGTTTCGGCCAAACCGCGAACACCCCTAATGAAGAAGCATGGATACTCACAAAGCAACTCAGATCAAACTTTGTTCATAAAAAAGCGAGAAAGTCTCATAACTTGTCTAATATTTATGTTGATGATATGATCCTGATAGGAAATGATCTGGAGGAGATTGGAGCATTGAAGAAAAACTTGTTCGAAGAATTCAAGATGAATGACTTAGGGAATCTAAAATACTTTCTGGGAATTGAAGTACTACGATCAAAAGGTGGGATTTTCATCAATCAAAAGAAATACACATTTTATTTGTTGGCAAACACAGGGATGCTGGACTGCAAACCAGCAAACACTCCTAATATGGTGAACCATGGGCTTCAAATCAGAGAAGGAGCTGAAGCAGCTGATCGAGGGAGGTACCAGCGTCTAGTGGGAAAACTGATCTATCTTTCTCACACCCGACCAGACATTGCCTATGCTATCAGTGTCGTGAGTCAGTTCATGCATCAACCTCAGTTGGAACACATGGAAACTGCTATAAGAATTGTCAAATATCTAAAGGGGACATTTGATTTTGGGATACTCTTCAAGAGAATTAGACATCTGAAGATTCAAGCATATACAGATGCAGAATGGGCTGGAAACCCGACAGATAGACGGTCCACGGCGGGATACTTTGCTATGATTGGGGGAAATCTCGTACCTTGGAGAAGTAAAAAACAGAAAGTAGTAGCATTGCCCAATGCAGAATCAGAGTTTAGAGGAATCAAGAGTGGCCTAACAGAAATTTTGTGGCTGCGAAAGTTAATGATGGAGTTGGGTCTCTACTCAAGAAAAACATGCAGAACAACCATAAGTATTTCCGAGAACCCAGTTCAACATGACAGGACGAAATACATGGAGGTGGATAGACATTTTATCAAGGAAAAAAATGAACAAGGGATCGTTGCAATGCCATACGTTCCATCCAAAGATCAGTTAGCAGATATCTGTAGGGTTTTACGTGAACCGAATCACCAAAACCAAAATGAACCGAATCGATTTATGGTTATTGTGCATAATTAAATACATAATAAATCCTAGCATGCTCCTATGAATTTAATGCGATATTGTGGATTAGATAATTATCGTAATTCCGTCGTCTCTGTACCGATCTTTTGCGTTTGAATTCCAAACTTCAATTCAACCACGCAATTCGATTTTGTCTGCGAAAACAGAAATTAGAATTCTAATTTCTAGAGAAAATTGAAAATAAAGAAAGCAAGAGAAAAGAATTCTGTTCTCCAGATCAGGTCTTCAGATCTGTATCCCAATGCTGTTCAGATCTACTACTGGTGAAGTCTCCGTAGATCTGTATTCTGAGCAGGACCAGAATCGAAATTCTCCTCCTTTTCTTCTCCAAAAACGGCGCCCCTCTCTCTCTCTCTAGGTTTAGTGTGTTTCAACTGTGTTACAACTTATGAGAGAGAGCTGTCTATTTATAGACCTAGGGTTTTATCCCTAATGGGCCTTTTTGGGCTCAATTCAGCATATTTAATTGGGCCAGACCTGGGACCTAATGCAAATAATAAAGTGGGCTTATAAATTAATTAATTCCCATGTCCACAACCCAGGACACAATTAATTAATTAATATTATTTCTTTTTCACCACAGAATTAATACTGACCTACCCTTTTATTACTACATTATGAGAACAGGCTGCATTAATTGAGAATCCCCATATTTAAGGTTACTGGACATCCAATAATTAATCGGAGCCTCTGACAAGCTCTAACTACAATTAATTAATATTCCCTCCGTCCCACCTCAATTGTCCCACTTTCCTTTTTCGTCCGTCCCACCTCAATTGTCCCATTACTCAAAAGGCAACTTTTTCACACTCAACAATAAAATATTAATTTCACTCAACTTACTTTACACTCACACTTCTTGGTTATTGTGCCTAAAGTCACCGGGACAATTCAGCCGGGACGGAGGGAGTATCTTATAATTCCTGAGTAGTACCACTCAAACCTTATCACTCGTGCCTGAACTTAATCAGCCTGCAGGACTTTGGCACGATGAATGTTATTGAGCTCCTCAGGGAATATCCCCATCCTATTACTCGGATATGGTTACCTAAACCCAGTCTCAAGCGGTACTACACGAACTGCTGTTATCCAAGATGCGGATATACGAGCACGTTACTTAGGCTCTCCACCATGGCAAGTCAAAGCAACAGTCAACCCGTGCAAACCCTGAACCTTCGTTAGGGTTTGAACTCAATCAATATAATGAGATCTTGTATTCGCTGATGTCAGACAAACGAATACATCTCACTGCGGTCCATCAATACGCCACCTCTGCGTACCAGCATGTCAAGTAACCAAGACAGACTACTTATTCCGACAATGCCGCAGCCATCTGGACAGACGTATCCTCATACGCTGTCTCGGTTGTGATCAGATTTATGTCTCACTAGGTCAAGTGATCATACTGTCTTCTGCGATCTACAACACGCTGTATGATCGTCCCTATCGGTGAGACAAGAGGATACCATTGTTCATACATGTAAGATTGTTAACAGATAGGAGAAATAAACCGTTGTATACTCATTATAATAAATGCTTTCAATATACAAAACCCATCAATATCCTCACTAAAGCTGTTGATTCTAGAAGCATGTTGGATGTTCTTTTCAAGTTAAGTATCGGAAATCTCGCCACTTAACTTGAGGGGGAGTGTTGGAAAGTGAATCTACAAAGAAAGTCAAGGTTTAAATCAAGGATATAATCAAGGACAATTGTATCAATTAGGACCTTTACCTTGTTTAGATAGTTATCATATTTATCATCTTTTGTAACTATAAAAGGAGTGCTATAATATTCAAAGAATATACAAAAATAAAAATAATAGAGTTCATCTCTTCTCTAGCCTTCAAAGATGTATTTTTTCTTTACATCAAATATGTTCAAACTCAAATCCAATAGGAACATGCGAAATGCTATCAAACACTAGATCAAGAAATCAATCAGCAAGTGGTGATAAAAATTCAAGAATATCATTCTGATATTCCAAATTTTGAAAAAAATTGACCTAATTTCCGAACTAGAGAGACGAATATAGAGATTTTTCTGAATTGTTCAAGATACTCTGCTCCAAAAAGGGCCGTTCAGTTTTTTTTTTTTTTAAATAAATTTAATTTATTTTTTTTAAAATAGTAAATTGCGTGGAAATGAGGGTGTAACGGTACATATGTTAATTTGGCTCTCTAAATTGGTCTAGTAAAACAGTAAATTGTTTTGTCTCCAAAAAAAGTAAAATTAAAATAATATGAATAATGATGAGATCAATAAATCTTTATTAATATTGTTTTATTATCAAAATCTATTACTTTAATATTCAAGATTATATTTTTTAATTAAATTTTAAGTTGGACTACCCAAAAGTTACTTGTGAGTCCTGTGGTGGATTATATAGTTAATGGGGGTGGACTTCACTTCAGTCTCTTGATAGGTTAAATTCCCTTTCAATTAGTAGGGAGATTAAATATCTTTAAAAAATAATATTTATTAATTTTTTATTATTAACAAAAGCAAGTAGTGATTGACTTTGATTCCAGGGCTGAGCTTTCCATTCCACCTCTTCTCATTGACCATTAATGCTATAAAACAAGAATCTTGCTTTCTTGCCTATCGAAATCAAACACTAAGAATATTTCTCATGTCCCTTATTCGTGGTGTAGTGGTAGAAGCACTCTACCTATAACCAATAGGTCATGGGTTCGAGCTTTCGTGGGACATGTAGTGTGTGTTTAATTAATGTTAAATTAAAAAAAAAAAAAAAAAAGAATATTTTTCATTTCAGTGGATTTCGGCCCTGATTTTTTGGGTGTGAAAAGGGACGACGAATATAAATGAGCAGTTTTCGTATTTGTTTTCAATTTAATTTTGTCGTCTTATATTTTAGTAAACTGATCAAGGGAGCATATCATATGCTAGTTGTAACCAAGCATACAATTAAGGTTGCCTATAACAAGATTTTTATTGCTGGAGGGAATTAATTATATGGATTAGTTTGATTAAACAGAGTTAAAAAATAGTTTAGGGTTGCCATATTTTGACATTAAAAAGAAAAATTCGACCCGATTGATAGGATTGAACTTAAAATCCAATGAATTGGTCTGAATGACAAATTAATCTTTTAATTACAATTATATTGTAAAAATGTGTTTTTAATATTTAAGATGATATTTTTAATTAAGTTTTGAAAAGATATTCAACTATGAAGTCAAGACATTTGAAAATTAGAAAAATACTCCGTTCGTTCCATTGAAGTAGTTTTATTTTTCTTTTTAATCTATCCCTTAAAATTGTCTTATTTCTTAAAATAATAAACTTTTTCACACTCACTAATAAAATATTATTTCTACTATACTCATAACCCTTAAATTTTGCGCCGAAAAGAAATGAGACTACTTGAATGGGACGGAGATTTAAACTGTTTTGTAAATTATCTCCAATAATTGAGTTGGAATTTGAATAGAAATATTTAGTTAGGATAGGATATTAAAACAGCTCATAGACTAGACATCCCAAATGCTACTACATTGAGTGGTGAACCCTTTGACAAACGAATGGGTTATTGTCCCATCCGATAAAGCAAGTAAACCATTCGAGTCCCAAGTCGTCGATGATGTTTTGCAATTGCAATTGCTATTGCAATTCAAGTCTCCTCCAACTTGGACGACCCACCAACCCCAACTTAGAATTTTGATCACCCTATATTTGTAATTATAATGCATGCATGTTTCGAAATAAAATATTGATCTGGGCGTCGTGAATTACACGGATTAACTATTAAGGATGCCATTGCCAGCTATAAAACCAGTGCATTGTGGAGGAGGAGGAGTAGAACTCATGAAGCCTTCGCTTTCTCACTCATATATACAATGAATCTGAAAATCTCTCTTCATATTTTATTACCTCTCTTTGCATTGCTTGGTTTTCAAAGTTTTAGCTTAGAAACCGACACAATCTCGGGGAGTTTGTTGATCAAAGATCCAGATTCCATTGTGTCACAAAAGAAGGTGTTTGAATTGGGATTCTTCACTCCCAAAAACTCCACGAACCGCTACTTGGGCATCTTCTACACATTTTCTAAAGAAACTGTGATATGGGTGGGCAACAGAGACAACCCCCTCCACGATTCTTCCGGATATGTGGCTATGTCCAAAGACGGCAACCTCGTACTCTTCGACGGGAGAAACCAGATGGTATGGTCAACCAACGCCACCACCACTTCTCCCATGACCGCCGCCGCTCAAATTCTTGACACCGGAAATCTCGTGCTGCGCGACAACGCAACCGGCGCCACCGTATGGGAGGCCTTCTCACACCCTACGGATGTTTTCATGAGGGCTATGAAGCTAAGCGACAACATAAAAACGGGCGAGAGGGTGCTTGTGTCGTCATGGGAAAATGCGTCGGACCCTCACGTGGGGAGATTCACGTCCGGGCTCGACGCTTCGATGACCCCGCAGGTCTACATCTGGGAGAATGGCCGGCCGCATTGGAGGAGCGGCCCATTTAACGGGCTCATATTTATCGGGATTCAGAAAATGTATATATCGCACATATATGGGGGCGAAATGCGGAACGACAGCGCCGGAAACTTCTACTACTTGGAGCCGGAGAAGAAGTTGATGATGATTACCCGGCTCAACACTTCGGGAGGGTACGTGCGATCTGTTTGGGATGACCAGCAAAAGAGTTGGGGTGTGGTATGGCGGAGTCTTGAGAATGAATGCGATATTTATGGGAAGTGCGGCTCGTTTGGAGTTTGTGATTCTCTGAGGGCACCTATTTGTTCTTGTCCGAAGGGGTTTGAGCCTTTGAGTCAAGATGAATGGGAGAGGGGGAATTGGAGTAGTGGGTGCAGAAGGAGGCATGAGCTGCAGTGTGGTGAGGGAGGAAACCATGGGTTTCTGAGGCTACCGTTCATGAAGGTTCCAGATTTTGTGGAAAGCTTCTATTCTGAGGAGAAAGATGAATGCAAGGCTAGATGTCTGAGCAATTGTTCCTGCGTAGCTTATGCATATGAATCTAACATCGGTTGTATGTTTTGGTATCGTGCTTTGCTCGATACTCAGAAGTTCAACGGTATTGGTGTCGATCTTTACATCCGTCTGCCAGCTTCTGAACTGGGTATTCTCTCTCTCTCTCTCTCCCTCCCAACCTTCCATTTCTGACAATTTGAACGATTTGTTTCTCTTTTTTTATAAGGTAACAACAAAAGCATAAGGCTGTATGTTATAATCTCAGTAGTTGCAGCTTTTGTTTGCATCTCCATTTTAGTACTGATTGTTGCTTGGTGCTGGATGGTTAAGAGAAAAGGTGAGATTGGATTCTGGACCTACTTATTACATGCCATTTTTAGTGTCTAACTATCTCTTACGTATTAATGTTAGTGCAATCTGGAGAAAAGAAAAGCTTTGAAGAAGGGCAAACCATGTCATCAGATTCAACTGCAATTCTACTCCAAGACGAATCACAGAAAGTTAATATCGGGGAGTTGCCGCAGTTGACATTCGAGATGCTTGCAAACGCAACAGATCAATTCCACCAAGACAATCTCCTTGGAAGGGGTGGTTTTGGGCCTGTTTACAAGGTATATACATTGTCTGTGTGCAAACATGCATGGTTGATGAATAGCAAGAAATTAATTAGTGGGTTAAATTTAATTTTATTTTTTTTTTGTGTTAAGGGGAATCTGGCAAATGGTAAAGCAATTGCGGTGAAGAGACTGTCGGCGGCTTCTGGACAAGGAACGCAAGAGTTCATGAATGAAGTGATCGTGATTTCGAAGCTCCAGCATAGGAATCTTGTCCGACTTCTGGGATGCTGTGTTGAGAGAGAAGAGAAGATGCTGATATATGAATATATGCCTAATAAAAGCTTGGACTTCTGTCTTTCCGGTCAGATTAACATCAAATTAAAGCTCAATCCAATTCTGTCTCTGAATATCATCACCATTAATTACATTTTCTCTCTTCTGCAGATGAAACTCATAATCCTCAGAAACAGGTTCTAGATTGGAAGAAACGCTTCAATATCATCGAGGGCATCGGTCGAGGCCTTCTGTACCTTCACAAGGACTCCAGGCTCAGGATTATTCATCGAGATCTCAAGCCGAGTAATGTGCTCCTGGATGAATACTGGAACCCGAAAATATCAGATTTCGGGATGGCAAGAATATTCGGAGGCAACCAAGACCATGGAGATACTGCAAGGGTTGTTGGGACATAGTAAGTGAATCTTGAAACAAGAATTTATTAAAAATTTAAATACCATGCATGTTTAATGATGATAATAATAATAATAATAATAATAATAATAATAATAATAATAATAAT
>JAPKLW010002488.1:0-45353 GCA_026898455.1 Plectranthus barbatus
ACATCAATGTAACGCGACTCCAAATTAGGGAAGGTCAGTTGGGGGCGTTACAAATATATATGAATAAATATGGATGGCTAGATAAGAAAGTGTATAGATGTAGAATATTTTAATATGGATGTCTAGATATGAATAAATATGGATATGAATAAAATAGATATCAATATATATGAATGAGATATATATGGATGGATATGATTAGATATAAATAAGATATATGTGAATAAATATTAGAAGATATGGATAAATATATGGATGAATATGGAATGGATAGATATGGATAAATATTGATGATATAGATATATAATTAAAGGGAAAATAAAAATACTAATTATAATAAATAAAAAACGAAAATTATAATTATATTAATTTAAAAAACAAAAAAATAAAGAAAACTCACACGAAAAAAAATTAAATGGACAAGACACGAACGGATAAAAGATGACGGATGATAAAAGACTCAATTTTTTTTGACACACAAAACAAGACAAGACACAAAATTTAAAAGAAAAGAAAAGAAAGACACGAAATTGAATTGAAAGGAAAGGAAAATAGAGACACGACTTGGTTCTTGATACCAAAATGATATGATCCTCGACGGGAAGGTTTAGATCGCAGCCCAGGAACAAGAGTTGACATGACACGGAAACGAATCAAACAGAACTGGAAAAGGAAATGACGAACGGATGGAATTTCAGCAACCCTAATTCGACCCTTCAAATGACGTATTCCAGACGAATCTCATATACGCCCCAAGAAGCTGAAGAACTAATGACGCAGAACGGTAGAAGGCACCACAATCGGATGTGTAAGTCCGTTTGTTAAGTCAATTCGAATTTCAAGGAATCCACATAAATTCTTAAGCTTTGAGAATAGGAGAATTAAATTCACAAATATTGTTGAACTGAAAACTGACTTACATTGAAAATATGAAGCCCTATTTATATGGATAAAATCAAATCTCTAAACCTAGTCTATCTAGGAAAATAAATCTGAAAATCAAATCAAATCTATCAAGATATACAACAAATATATCTTCATATCTTTATAATAAAACGAATCTAAATCCTAACAAATCTAAAAATCAAATCCAATCAAGTTAAAAATAAATCAAATCTTATCAATATATATCAAATCTTCTATAATATCTTCAACAAATCTTCTTGAAATATTTTTGATATATCTTGCTAACTGAATTTCCATCATTCCCCTCCTCTTCAAAAGGATTTGTCCTCAAATTCAAGTTTGCACCGGATTCAGTTGACCATCTTACATTGCCTTTGGTTGGCTTGTTTGGCTCATCATCATGTTCAAACTCTGGCAACTTCTTTTCTTCATGCATCGTCCTTTTCAAAATAATAGTTCTTGCAGAAACAAACTTATGAACTATTTCCACCTCAACCTTCTCCTCCATTGAACCCTGTTGTATATCCACTTGATTTTGTACACTTAAAACTTTTCTAGCAACAACATTGTACTCAAATGATATTGAGATTCCTTTCTCCAATGGGGTATGAACTACTATGTCTTCTTCATTGGTCTCTTGACTTTGGTTTTGCATACCCAAAACTGGACTGGTAATGATATAATGAGTGTAGCTGGATCCTCAAATCCTTCATTGTCTTCAATATGACTCTCCAAAGTTGTAGCAACTCTCATATCCTTTTTTTCCTTTGAATTGAAGCACTCATCGACTCGAATTCGGTTATCATTGCCATTGTCTGCTCATTCTCTGATTGAAGTTATTCTGATGAGAATTTACTAGTTGTTTGTGACTCTTTCCAACTAACTTGATTTTGACTTGTGTCTTTGCTATTAATCCTCCTTCTCTTCAATTGATCCTCAATATAGCGGGTTGTAACGACCATGACAAGAAAGTGATCATAAGGTTGTAACTCCTCTACTCTTTCTCGGATTTCCCAATTCAATCCAGCCAAAAATCTTTTCATTGTTGACTGTGTATCCTCAATGATATTGGCTCGAATCATTGCTTCATCCATCTCTTTGTAATAGTCTTCAACACTTTTAGATCCTTGCCTCAAATCCTGCAACTTGTAACATAATTTTCGATAGTAGTAATTAGGTACAAAGTGTTTTCTCATTACAACTTTCATCTCTTTCCAAGTTAGATTGCCCGCTCTGGATTCACCTCTTTGTAAATCATCAATTGATCCCACCAAGTAAGAGCATAATCAGAAAACCTCATAGCTGCAAACTTGACTCTTTCACGTCCATAAATCTTTTGACAATCAAAGGAATGCTCAATATTCCTCTCCCAATCAAGATATAATTTAGGATCATATCCTCCTTGAAATGATGGAATGTTCATCTTAATGATTCCCCAAATCGATTAAAGAATAGTTTTTTTTTTTTTTTTGCTATACACAACTTAAAACTAGATGATTCTAGGAATCTATATGGATGGATATATATGAATAAATATGGATGGCTAGATAAGAAAGTGTATAGATGTAGAATATCCATATATGGATGTCTAGATATGAATAAATATGGATATGAATAAAATAGATATCAATATATATGAATGAGATATATATGGATGGATATGATTAGATATAAATAAGAAATATGTGAATAAATATTAGAAGATATGGATAAATATATGGATGAATATGGAATGGATAGATATGGATAAATATGAATGAGATATATAAGAGATATGGATAAATATTGATGATATAGATATATAATTAAAGGGAAAAATAAAAATACTAACTATAATAAATAAAAAAACAAAAATTATAATTATATTAATTTAAAAAACAAAAAATAAAGAAAAATAAAGAAAACTAACACGAAAAAAAATTAAGTGGACAAGACACGAACGGATAAAAGATGACGAATGATAAAAGACTCAATTTTTTTTGACACAAAAAACAAGACAAGACGCAAAATTTAAAAGAAAAGAAAAGAAAGACAAGAAATTGAACTGGAAGGAAAGGAAAAGAAAGACACGACCTGGTTCTTGATACCAAAATGATATGATCCTCGCCGGGAAGGTTTTGATCACAGCCCAGAAACAAGAGTTGACATGACACGGAAACGAATCGAACAGAACTGGAAATAGAAATGACGAACGAATGGAATTTCAGCAACCCTAATTCAACCCTTCAAATGACGTATTCCAGACGAATCTCATATACGCCCCAAGAAGTTGAAGAACTAATGACGCAGAACGGTAGAAGACACCACAATCGGATGTGTAAGTCCGGTTGATAAGTCAATTCGAATTTCAAGGAATCCACATAAATTCTTGAGCTTTGAGAATAGGAGAATTATACTCACAAATGTTATTGAACTGAAAACTGAATTACATTGAAAATATGAAGCTCTATTTATGGGGATAAAATCAAATCTCTAAACCTAATCTATCTAGGAAAATAAATCTAAAAAACAAATCAAATCTATCAAGATATACAACAAATATATCTTGATATCTTTGTAATAAAACGAATCTAAATCCTAACAAATCTAGAAATCAAATCCAATCAAATTAAAACTAAATCCAATATTATCAAGATATATCAAATCTTCTATAATATCTTCAACAAATCTTCTTGATATATCTTGCTAACAGAATCTCCATAATAACATATGCATTATAATGAAAGCAATATAATTTTGCACTAAAATAAAAGTAATACCATATATAATGCAGGAAGTAATACCGTATAATGATAGTAATATTGTTCGAAAATAAGAGTAATATCATATTATAATACAGGAAGATGTTTGTTAGGTATATAATAAATGTTAGGTATATAATGCATGTTTCCTCTATATATAATGCATGTTTCTTATGCATACAGTACATGTTTGTTAGATATATAATGCATGTCGAGGTTGAATATGCAAACAAAATCTTAAATAAGTACAAAATGACAAAAAAATATCGTATAATGCAGGTTTTTTTAGATAAAATGACCGAAAATTCTAGTAAAATCCTGAGCGTACATTCATCAAAATCAATGGCGAGGATTATTCTTATTTCTCATGGTAAGGGTCATTCTTACAGGATCGCATCCATATATATATATATATATATATATAGAGAGAGAGAGAGAGAGGAGAGATCATGTAAAAATTCCTCATGTAAGAAAAAAGAATGAATCATGTCCATTAGATCTGAAAAAATTAATGGTTTATATTGAAACAAGCAACAACTAAAACACAATCAAGCAACAAAATAATCAAGCAACAACTAAAACACAACCAAGCAACGTTGCAATGAAGCAACGACCTGAATACACTCAAGCAACCTCATGAACACAATCAAGCATCTTTCTCACTTTCTCACGTTAAGACCTTTTTCCCCGGATCCGCTTCCTATATATATATATATATATATATATATGTGTATGTGTGTGTGTGTGTGTGTGTGTGTGTGGGGAATTGATTTCATGCTAAAAGTGCGCATGTGTTAAAATAGGAATCAATCTGCATAATTTTTCTTAAAAAATAAAGCGTAAAGATTATAACTTTTTTCACAATTTCATGCTTAATTTCTATATAAATCATGATTTATTTAGTAATGCTTTTATCTCAACTGTTAATACTATCAATCCAGTGGCTGAGATTGTTCCTTATTTAACCCCAAATTTAATTTTAACGTGTGATAAATTTTTATGTAGAGAGACATATAAGATCACGTGAGAAAAATTCCTTAGGTGAGAAAGTGAGAAAAAACTTGATTATGTTTACTACGTTACTTGATTATGTTTACTATAGTGTCTGACGTATTCATTTGTATTCAAGCAACATCATAATTATAATCAAGCAATGTGGTTTCAAGCAACATGGTAAACATAATCAAACAATGTGGTAAACGTAATCAAATAATTTTTTTATTGGAGGATTTTTCTTACCGGATATACTCCTTATATATAAATATATAGGGAAAATTATGAAAATTATCCTAAAGTATTGGTCAACTAGGAAAAATACCCTATTGTTTTCTTTTTCTTGAATTATACCCTGATGTTTCCTTTTGTATACCCCTCAACTATGAAAAATATCATAAATTTTCTCATATCACTGAATTATATCCTAATGTTTAATTATGTCAATTAAAAATACCCTACGTCGCTACCGGTGTTAAAATTCTAGTGATACCTACGTTGATTTTAATACAATATATGCCATATATATACAAAAAAAAAAGGAAATATTACACATTATTTAGTGTATGATTCATCAAGATTTTAACATTGTTAATGATTGGGGGTATTTTTAATTGACATAATCAAATATTAGGGTATAATTTGGTAATAAAATAAACAATGGGGTATTTTCATAATAGATGGTATTTTTATAGTTGACCAATATATATATATATATATATGGAGCGGATCCAGTGAGAAAGCTCTTAACGTGAGAAAGTGAGAAAGATGTTTGATTGCATTTATGACATTGCTTGATTGTATTCAGGTTGTTGTTTGATTGCAATGTTGCTTGATTGTGCTTTAGTTGTTGCTTGATTGTGTTTTAGTTGTTGCTTGATTCAATATCAACCATTGATTTTTTTAGATCTGATGGACATGATTCATTCTTTTTTCTCACATGAGGATTTTTTTTACATGATCCCTCCTCTATATATATATATGGGCTTAATCCAGTGAGAATAGAGAATGTGAGAATACTACATTATATCCTCGCTATACTTCATTTTAACATCAAAATCATTCAATGAAAAAATATTCATTTTAACCTCAAAATACTTCATCTTCATTTTATCTTCCATTTTCTTCATTTTATCTTCGATTTCATTCATTGTACTTTTTAGCCTTCAGTTTTTCTAAAATATTGTTCATTTTTTATCTTCATTTTTGTTCATTTTATCTTAAAATTACTTCATTTTTATTCTCATGTTCTCACGTTAACAACTATTTTTATATGATCAGACCTATATATATATATATATATATATGAGGGATAAAATAATGATGTTTTTACACTTAAGCCACTTAAGCTTAAGGATCAAACATAGGTAAAATTAGGAAATTGTTTTTCCCATTCGTTACTCTTTTTGTGGATGCAAAATAATTAGTAGTGGCATCTAAGAATGTGATGGAACTGCATTTTCACGATTTGGTTTGGGAAATTATGTTTGGTGGCCTTAATTTCTAATCATTCAATACCAATATAAAAAATGGTGGGTCATGCAGTCCATTTTGAAATATAATTAAATACTTGAAATAAAAATCTAATTTGATTTTCATAGAAATGTACATGCTAGATAAGGTTGTTTATTTACCTTCTCAATTAAGCAATAAGGCAAGAAATGATGAACAAATCATTATAGTTATTCTTCGAAGCACAAAAATGCAGTCACACGTTGTTTCTATTTAAAACTATAATTATATTATTTTCACGGAAGCTATTCTCGTTAGAAAAAGTCCTGAAAAAATGAGTTATTATATTTATTACATTGCTAGAATACGAATGAAATCATTAGTATTCAAATAACAATAAACATAATCAAGAAACGTGGACATTTCAAGCAACATAATTTAGTAATGTGATATACATATTCAAACATTTTTCTAATTTTATCAGAGGAGGATTTTTTCTCAATTAATGTAATCTCCTTTTATCATTTAACCTAATTATTGAACCCATGGCCTATTTATGATAGACTTGGTCTCTAACCTGTTTTCTAGGATGGGAGATGATTAAATTAAATAGATTGAATATGGACGGATCCAGGTTACATATTGATACAATTTTATTTAAATCTATATTATATAATATGCATGTATAATAAAAATTATATAATAAAAAATTCTACAAAATTACAACAATATCGTTTTTTTCTCCTAAATCTATTAGGTCGCTATAAATATTATTTATTTATTTTATTATATTCACTAATATTTATATTATAATATATATAAAGAATAAATAATAATAAGAAATTCACAAGTTATATTTATATAACTTCTATTTGAAAATTTGACATCTTCACCAATTTTTTTGTTTACTTAAAACTATTTTACTCAACGTATTTAAATAATACAAGTATATTTTATTATTATTTAAGTTAGATTAACTCCATATAGAGGAATACTATTTTAATAAATTTGCATTTTCTTTATTCTTTTTTTTTCCTTTTTCAATAATAAATTAGTTAAACTTTAAAAATTTATTAGTCAATTCGGCTCAAGGGATCAATTTGACCTGTGTTAACTTACTACTAGAAGGCGCTGAAAAATAAAGCAATTTGAAGTCCTAATTCTAAGCTTCACAATTGGATGCAATTTTTCTCCTTTTCAAATTATGAAGAACAATAAGCTCAATAGTCCAAGTCTAAGCTTTTCAAATAATCAACTAGTTAGACCAGTTTTTGTTACAACTTCTAGATAGAGAATGAATTATGAATATATGAGAATTATTTTTAATTTGAGAAATGAGAAAGAATCACAATCATCCATAATTGCATATTAAGGACTAAGTTTAAAAACATTATCTTTGATTTTAGTATATATTTTATGTAGTAAAATGTATTTTTTTAATGATAGTGTAATTTTGTATTAATTTTCATCTCTTTTCTAATTAAAATTATTAAAATTTCAAATGATCATAATTTACTTAATTTAAATTAATAAATCAAATTAAAAATGATTTCATTGTATTTCAAAGGAATTACATATTGCATACAATTATTAGACGAAACATGTAGCTAAAATAAAAGTTAGTGATTTCTAGAGATATCGCGAAACATTGTATTGATTTTCGCAAAATACATGAAATTGTACTTGGAATTAATGGTATTTTAGTATAAATGAATTATAAGATGTATAAAAAATATAGAGGAAATAATTCAAAATGTCAAAAAATCAAAGTTACATGCAAAAAATAGCAACTTTAATAAAAAAAATGCACAAAATAGCAACAATTGAGTAAAAAGTCTTATTTATCCTTTATAATCACTTGATTATTTGGAAGTGTTAAATTCAACATATCAAATCCTTGATTTGGGTTAGTTATTTGACGGAATAAATATTTAATTAGTTTTCCATTTTCCTAATCCATTTTCATTAAATATGATAAAAAGTAAATTTAACTGACTCTTAAATAATTGAATTCACATCCCCATTTCTTATTTTAATTAACGACACCCTTAATTAAAACAAATTGAAAATGCTCAAATTAATTAAAAATAAACTAAAACAAATATGTGGTGTCTCAAAATCACACCCAATTCATACTAATTTATTATTAAAATAATTTTATTACGCATTGACTCAAATATAATAATATTTTATTAAATATAATCTACACCCTAAAATGAACTGAATAATTAATATGAAATAATTCAATCTCATATATTCAGTTGGACTATTTTGACTATAATATATTCAATTAAATATATATTTTTAATTATTAATATTAAACATTGCTTCCATATATTCAATTGAATTAAATAATTCATCTAAAAAAATTGAATTAAATAATTAATATTAAACATTGACTCATATATGAGAATATTTAATTAAATATAATTTACATCCTAAATTCACACAATTCAATATTAAATATTAATCATCAAATTCACTCCCATAATAAATAAAATTCAAAATTTTTGTGTAAATATTAATATTTTAAGATATAAATTTGATTTCAATCTCGACATACATAATTGTAAAATAAAAATTCAGAATCTTTTATATTAATATTTTAATAAAAAAATTTGAATTCAAACCCATAACATTGTAGAATTTATCATTTAAAAAAAAAAAAAAGGAAATATCCACTACATTTCAAAAGCCTGGTTTGAAAATCAAATAATAAGGGTATTTAATAACTTTTGTTATATTGTGCATTTTTTTATAAGAGTTGATATATTTTGCATGTCAAATAGCAAAAATTGCTATTTGAGAATTTTCATCAAAAATATATTATATTAAGATGGTACCAAAATTAGAGATTGTGCATATATAAATTAAAGCAAAAAACTTGCGTTAGGCACGCCTAAATGGTTTAGGGTTTAGGATTTATTAATCCTCAATTAGGGTATATTAAATGGGTTTGGGTTTGGATTAGGGTTAATTGATAAAATCCGCCTAAATGATTAGGCACGTCTAACCTGAGACCTTCCCATAAATCAAGTGTGTGAAAAGCGTGTAGCAGTTGTAACTGTGTGAGTCCAGGTGTCAGGTACAGTTTAATGAAAACACTTAATTGAGCATGTAAAAAATTCAACTCACAGTAATTAATATACATCAACAAATGAATGAGGACAGTTGTTGGACTCCAAAATGAATGTGTGGGATATGATAATAAACCAATAGGGATTGTGCATTTGATGAGAACAACCAATGGACCGAAGTAATTTGGGTCATTGAGGTGGGCCACGAAAAAGAGATGGCCCATTTAAGCCTGCGCCTATTAATACCTGCTATATCATTCTTGTATATTATACATTAGGTATACAAACTAATCTCATTCATTGGTATGTTAATGGTTGTAATTGAATCTATTCGAGTTGAATAGCGTTATACTCAGTTTGGTTAATTAAGTATTGAGTTAAGTTTCGAGTTTTTATCGAAGTTTAAAGATATTATCGAGTTTAAACAAACTCTTTAAATTTAAAATATATTTGAAATATTCAGTATTATTTTGAAAGAAAAAGTTATTTATTCCAAAAGTAATACTATAATCATGCTCAAATTCAAAATCTTCTTATTACTATAAAGATTTATCATTATTGTTCATCTTAAATAATGAAAATATTACTTTTGTAAAATTAATTATTTTATATTTCGGACTAATTTTAGCTTACGAGCTCACGAGTCAAATACTATAATGCTCAAATTTGGTTCGTTTAACAAATGAGCTTGAAAGAGCTATTATCAAATCGAAATCCTAGTAGCACACAAACAGTTTGTGTTGGTCTCGAGATCAGAGTTTTATACGCGCAGCAAAAAATTTACTTGACAAACTTGCACTCACAAACTGGTTGTTACTAGTGTGTATTTCTGAAAGCTTATGAATGCGAGTTTAGTTGAAGATCAGGGTTCAGATATACTTCAACACTTAGATAGTGTTGAGTTTTCATGTCCTTCCGAAAAATAAATAAAGCACTAAATGCACAAAGATTTATAGAGGTTCGGACACAAGAGCCTTACGTCCTCTCTTCAGCCCTTAAGTCTAGAACACACTAGGTTACGGAATACAAAGGATCTCATGAACTTTTGTAAGCTTATGAATGCTAACGTCCACCAATCCACTTGCTCACTTGCTTAGGTCGTTGCTTCCTCCGCCTCGCAGATCCAAAGTGTGGACGCACCGCGCAACCTCCACCTCTGGAAATTGGGAGCTTTGAGGTTCTTCCCAAAACCATCGATCATTTTTGGCAAAATGCCTGTAAGAATCATAGCTTGGAGAAAATTTGTGCCTATTGTGTTCTTACTTGGAGAGTAAGAACACTAAAGAAATAACTTGTGCTTAGATAGTAACATGTCTCGTGTTCAAGACGGAACACGGTGAGCTTTTAAAAAGCCTCGAACTTGCAAGCTTTTGCAATTGATTGTTTGGCGATGATTCTTATAGATTTATAGGATTGTTGAATCGGTAGAATTGGTAACCTCTCTTTTGTGGACACGTCGTCTATTTATAGATGGAATGTGAGAGGTTTGAGATAGTATCCGTTGAGAGACATTTTAGAAGATGTCCAATCAGCGCCTCTCTTCTGCGAAGGGCAGGTTGCTTTTGCAGAAAGTCTGCACTGCTCCTGCTTTTCTTACACATGATGTCGACATTGTACTTTGTGTCAGAATGAGTCTTCTAGCCAGTCCAAGGAATCGAAACTGGTCCAACACCAAGATCTTCATATTTTAAGAAATCTCCATTCTTAAACCCTGACCTTCAAGAGGATTCCTACTGACTTGTTATTTGTGTCTATGTGCTCGAGAATGATAGGCGAGATTGAAACTAGTCGGTTCCATGCTGGTGACGTTAGCTAGTTTTCTTCATGCAAAATCTCCAAACTAGTACTAAGGATTAGTCAGTTTCTTCTATCATCTTCTAAGACCAAACTGGAGGATTTCCAGTTCGTTTCGATCAGCCCCATTACAACTCAATTAATATTCTATACAGGAATTTACATGTTTTGCACATACTAGAGCTGATATAGAGATACTCTAAACTGGTTGTTTCTATACTTTGTTTGACATATCAAAACACTACAATAGGTAGGAATACTTTATAAAAAATCTCCCCTTTTTAATGTTGCCAAAATAGCCACTAAGTTGGTAAAGAGTCAATTTTTTAAGTTTACAAAGAATATTCTACCAAGATCTAATACTTGAAAACTTAACTCTTTAACTCAACCTCCCTATGAATCTTCCCTCTCAAAAGGAGAAATATTTCTGGATTAAAAATATTCAAGGCGTGAATGATAAGTTTGGAAAAAAAGGGATTGTCGTCAAAATATAATGATATATTCTATTTATATATATCTTGAGAATACAAAGATACAAAAGATGTGCTAAATGACAAAAAATAAAACTCTTCTTCTCCTTGGGCTTCCAATCTCTTCAGCACAATCAGGAGATCTCTTCCTCCCAACAAATCTGGGTGGGAAGAAGTCTACATCCACTAGATCTTCTCCACAGGTTACCACGAGAATTTCTTTTTACAAATAAGCACTGAGTTGAAGTCCAAAGGCTATACTGTTGGAAGTCAAGTTTTTTATACTTTCCAACAATTTGGAGAAGAGATATTATGCCCAATCGATATCAGCAAAATCATCTATTACCATTATTGCACATCAATAGTCCTTGTAGAAGGTTTTTTTTTTTAAAAGTTCTGGGCGATATACCAAACTTGACTGCTATGTCCACATACATTTCATAGAGAGGTTTGAGAGTCTTAACGAAAACATCTAAACAAAATCTGTCGACATCGATCATGTTCCACTTCTTCCAATTAGACCTCTTTGTATTCTTCTCGTTTGCCAGATAGTCTTCAAGCTTTGTTTCGGTGATTGGTGCCTTGAAGACTTCTCCCAGTGTGAAAGGGGAGAGAACAATAACTTTTCCACCGACTATATAGGAAATGAAGAGATTGTCTTCAGAGATTCTTTCATTCAGACAGAACTGAACAATTAGTTGTGGTCTGAACTGGGTTGGAGCAGTAGATAGGAAATTAGTTCTTCTCATATCGAGAGATGCTCCAATATCATTTGACCGGAAGTGCTCGATCCCGAAGAAGTTCAAGATTTTTCTCTTGTTCATACAGTTGATTCCATTGTTAGAGAAGGATATTGTAACAATTCTATATCATGCTTAAGCAATAGAAGATGACCGAATTCTCTGAGGAGTAGAAGATGGTGATATGTAGAGTCTAGTTCTGATCTGTAGAGTCTAGACAATTGTTTTAGGGGAGCGTTGAACATAGGACAGTCGGAACGAATTGATTATGTTGGTTTGAAAGTTAACTTGTCTATCCCTTGAATAAGTATGGTTGATTCATAATTGATCTTGTCGTGGATTTTGATTGATTATCTGTGTGATAGAGCAGCCTATGATAGGAGTCTATTACTTGAGAAATTGATCTTTGAAGCATAATTGTGCATAATAGACTAAGTTTGAATTGGATGATTGTGAAGAGAAGCAAATTTGAACCTTGTTTGAGAGTTTTTTAGCCTGATTTTTTCATTTGATGTGGGACAAAGTTTTTAGCAACAAGCTTCTAGAATTTGACAAGTTTCTCTCTCAAGATTGCATTAAGCGTAGTAATAGGGGAAAATGATCATAGGCACATTCTTTCATAGCCTATTATCCATACACTAACCCTCAATATCCACTTGTAGCCTATTTTGAGCCTTGAAGTTTGTTTTTCTTGTCTAGAATGGGTAATGAATGGAAGAAGTTGTGGGTGGAATTAGGAAGTACGGCAAGAATATAATGAAAGAATTTTGTTGTTGGGAACTTAAAATTGGAGTTCCATGTGGTAGAATGATTAAGGGTCCCATGAGTAGAAAAAAAATTCTATGTGAACAATGAGTCTAATAAAGAAAAGATGTTGTGAGTTCATTAGAAATCTGGAAAGAGAGAGAGAGAGAGAGAGAGAGAGAGGGACCCTAGAAATTTTATTTTTGATGAAGGAATGTAAGAAGTTGAATGTGCAAGGAATATGGTTGGTTGAGTTGAGGATAGTTGAAAAATTAAGTCACCTAGCCAAATATACCCTACCTTTTAGGTCAGCCACATTAAAACCAAACAAAGACCTATTTGATTCCTTGAAAAACTATGCTATACAGCGGTGGAGAGAGGAGAAACTTGTCAAACCTATGGTAAGTTAAGCTGAATTTGAGGTGAGAAAAAGAAAGAAATCAAACCCTGTTAAACAATGGAGTGAGGAGTGCAAACACTTTCCGGTGAGGTTTCTCTTCAAACAATCTGATAAATTGAATAATGTCTTGACTGCGTGATTTATGTGAACGAGTGAAATTTGGAGAGTAGGAGACTTGTGAGGCAATGCATGCTTATATCTGCATCTAATTTGAATTCATATCCATGGATTGATCGAGGACGATCAATAGTTCAAGTTTGGGGGAGTTGATAAGTCCGTATTTTCACTAAC
This sequence comes from Plectranthus barbatus, assembly GCA_026898455.1. Classification (NCBI taxonomy): domain Eukaryota; kingdom Viridiplantae; phylum Streptophyta; class Magnoliopsida; order Lamiales; family Lamiaceae; genus Plectranthus; species Plectranthus barbatus. Next base: position 13,609 of record JAPKLW010002488.1, read on the forward strand.
TTATCAATGAGCTTCTTTAGTGTTTTTAGAGTAGTTTAGTCGTTTCCGCATGCATGATAGGGTTATTGCATATTAGATGCTTGTGATGGTATGTTTTGCAGGTTTTTGGGACGAAAAATGGCTAAGGAAGAAATGAAGCCCGGGAGAAGGAATCTCGGCTTCGATCGATGCAGACCCGTGTCGATCAAAGTCGAAAAGAGAAGGCAATCGGCGCAAGGTGGTCCACCTCGATTGACGTCGGCGAGCATGGATCGAAGTCGACAAGAAATTCACGATCGATGCAAGGGTCAATCCAAACTTCCACGTCGATCGACGGGAAGCCACGTCGGTCGACGCCAACATCCTTTGGCGGATTTTTCTTATATTTTGAGATAGATTTGTATCTTAATCCTAAGCCTAAAAGAATACATCCAAGATATCTATATAAAGCCCTCTCTAGGTCGAAAGTTAGTGTCCTAGATTTGGGATTTCATTATCGAAGAAGACAATAGCAGCAATTTAGAGTTTTGAGTTTAATTTCACATTTGGATTTCATTGTGGCAACAACTCAGGATTATTTTCGGATTCGAGTTTTATTTATGCAAGACTTTTTCAGGTTTTATCTTTTCATGTTAATTATGATTATGTCTTTGCATAGCTAAATTCTCTGTAGATTCTAGGGTTTCGAATATTATGTCTGTGTATGATTAAATTGAATTAATTGCCTTTCTGATTCGTAGTTTATGAAAACTAGGACTTATTATGATCTTGATTTACTGGCCATAGATTATGATTAATTTAGTTGAAATTTAGAGACTCAAAAGGTAATAAATTTCAATGGAATTTGATTTTCATAATACAACCTGATTTTCTTGTATGAGAAAAAAGAATCAATTGTATAAATCTATAGATTTGATTGGAGTTAATCATATTTTCTTAAGACTGAAAAGGTAGAGTAAATTAATTAATCAACTTTGTGAATTATCCTCACCAGAAATTCATAATATCTTTCTGATGTTCCACTACGAAAAAGAACTGGATTTGTCAATTAATTGATTCATGATTACATGTATGGCATAATAAGTAGAAAACCCTATGATCTATGTTTATCATCTTTGACTTTCAAAAATCTTTCACAGTTTACTATTTTATTCCGTATTATTACAGTTTCAGAATTCATAACCAAAAACCTTGTTTTCTACTTTTCTAACCAGTTTTCCAAAAATGATCGAATTAGTATTTAGGGTTTATTCGTTACTCTACTCCTCTGGGTTTGATAATTTTATTTGCCACTATATTATTAGCTTTGCTAAGTCGCTAGTGAAATAATTTTAGCGATCAGTGACCTGAGCATCCGATGTCTAAGATCAACTCTTTTAATTTTATCTATGTTCTTCTTGCTGGACCTTGTTCCTGCAAAATAAAGAAATTACACTTCAGGTACCCGATCAACTGCAGGTCCTGTAGGATTAGTTCTCTGGATTAACCTTTTAGGAATTCAGATTTTTGTGATTTTGATATTCCACTTGTCATCAAGTTTCACTACCCTTCCCTTCTTATTGGAGTAATACATTGAATCAGTATAGAAGTGTGTAGTGGTGTACTGAGCCTTCACAGTCTTTTGATAATGCAATGGTTTAGACTCTGGTCTCAAGTAGGTGTTCCTCATACTTGGTGTGTATGTTGGCTTCCTTGTAATCTCAGCAGATTGCTTAGCCTTGCTAGGATTTGTATGAACCTTCCTAGTAGATGGAATAGTCTGTTGGGTTACATACTTTGACTTTACTAGCTTCCTCTCAACTGCCATATAGTTCAGTCTCTGCTGGGCAGTCAGCAAGGGATCGTTAGTTTGCTAATATTTCTATTGAGAAACTATTGTTGATTTAGCATTATACCCTTTGTCTTTCCTAACAGGTTGCTGAACCCTCCCAGTTGCTGGGACAAAGACAATTTTCTTTGATTTACTAGATTCAACATTGCTGGATTCTCCCTTTTCAAAACCTAATCCAGCATGATTATTCGAACTCTTTTGAACACATAGGATTTCATCTAAATCTCTCGTGCTTTTATAAAATCTACATTGACAAGTATTTTGCACGAAGTTTTTGTTTTTCAAGTTATCATTCACTTATTTTAAACAATCAAGACTTTTACTTAGAGAAGAGAATTCAATTTTTAGTTTCGAGAGTTCCTCGTCTGTTGACCTAGATTTTTCAATCTCACTGGTCAAGATAGAAAGCTGAGATTTCAGCGAGGGATTTTCTTTTATCAAAACATCTTTTAATGCATGAAACTTTGAAAATTCTTTTAAAAGAAACTCTACAGTTATTCAATCTGATTCTAAACAACATGAATCAGCAGTATCATGCAAGTTTTCAGAAGTAGAAGCAGCAGACATAACAAAATTTGTTACCTAAATTTTCGTGACAGCAAGGGCTTATTCTTCTATATTCTCTTTTTTTCCATCAGCATCGTCATTGATGTTGGCCATGAATACCATGAGGGCATCCTCTTCATCTTCTAATGAATACCCTTCGTCGTCGTGATCTGATATATTTGGTATTTCTGTCCTGGTCAACAGAGCTTTGGCGATGACCTTTGACGTGCGCTTCTCAAAGAGCTTTCTTAATCACTCCCTTTCATCTTGATTTACTCTAGGACACTCGAATTATAGATGATCCAGAGAGTTGCACTCGTAGCACGTTCTCGGCGCCTTCTTGGCTGTCCGGTCTGCTGGTTGATTTTGTTTAGATTCTTCCTTCTTGCCTTTAGCTTTCAACAGCAGCTTCTGTAGTCTTTTTATTTGCTCTTCTAGCTCGCTGACTGAGCATTTCGCTTCTCAAACTTGAGATCCACTTGTTGACGCGACCTCCTTTGTTGGACTGGATTGAGCTGGACGATCTGAGTGGAACGACTTCTTGGTCTTCCACTTCTGTGTGTCTCTCTTTAAGAAGAATGTTGCATCTTCGGTATGATCTTTAATGGATACTGCAGCTCGTACGGCTTTGCTTTTGTTGATTTGCATGATGTCCCATTTATGTGTCTGAAGCTGGGCGAACACATCTTTTGTGCACATTGTTGACAGATCTTTCTCCTTCAGGTTTGTCACTTTAACAAACCAGTCTTCTTTTGGCATTTTTGAGAGGGTCTTTGAGTTCATGTTAGGAAGTTCGTATGTCCTTCCCAACTTCTTTATTTCTGCTACGATGGAGTTGAATATGGCTTCCATGTCTTTGATGGTTTCCCCAGGAATCATATGGAATGACTCGTACCTATCCATGCACTATTGTAGCTTGTTTCTCTTCATTTGATCCGTCTCTCTGCTTAAGGTGCCAAGAAAATCCCACATCTCTTTGGCATTCTTTTACTCCAGGATTCAGCCATTAGAGGTGCTGAAAGAGAATTGAAGATCAAATCCATGACTACGTAGTCTAGTTGACCACGAACTCGAACTTCTTGGGTCCACTCTGCGTACGGCTTGTCCACGATTTCTTCTGGTCCTTGAACATCTTCGTTGATTTGAGTCTTCACCTTTTGGATTCTGATTGGTCCATTCTCGATCACTTGCTTCACTTTTGGATGGATATTCATCAGTGTGATCAGCGACCTCCTCTTCCAGGTGGAGTAGGTTTCTGGAGTGAACTTTCCCAACTTCACATAGTTCGCCATTGTCCTTATCCTGAGCTAAACACAAAAACACACAAATATGCAAGGAAAAAATGGATTTGGTCCTAAGCGAGTCTGTAAAGACCAACCTGGCTCTGATACCACTTATTGGTCCCTGATCAGAGTGTTTGTATATGCAGCGGAAGTTTTACTAGTATCTTGCACTTATCTTGCTAAGGCCACAACTTAGCAAGTGTTTATCAAATGTGTTTAAGCTCGAGTTTTCATTAGATTTATTGCAGATTAAATTTGAACACTTGGTGTGTTGAGTTTCAAATCACGCAGTATGCAACATAACAAAATGAAAGCAGTAAATGAACACAAGGTTTATAATGGTTTGGACAAATGTTCTACGCCCACTCTTTAGTCCTCCTGGCTGAAAATTCACTACAGATTGATTACAAAGTCAGACTTGATCTCTAACATTGAGCAGCTCCTCCGTCTGGTCAGCGCGCACCTTCAAGCACCTCGGTCTTCAATCTGCACCTTTGACACTCCTTAGAGTGAGGACAACCCTCCCTTCTCCTCGAACATCAACCTTGGGAGTTTTATAGTTCTTCCCAGAACCTTTCCATGTTTTGGCAGTAGACCGTGATAATCATGCTTGCAGAGCAAGGTGACTGCTAGATTCTTTCTAGGATAGAAAGAATCCCAATGATAACCTAAGAAAAAACTTCAAAGGTCTCGAGCTTCGAGTAAGAAGGCTTATGCAAAGCTTCAATCAAGTACAAGCTCGGATGCTAGTTCATGTATGTATTGAGAGTGTTAAGATCTCTTTTCTTTTCTTGTTGTAGAATTTTAGCGAACCTCTGAATCTCTCTTTGGTAACACCTATTTATAGGTGAATATTCAAACGACTGTTTAAATCTTATCCGTTAGACTCAGAGGGTTTGCTCACCAATCTCCATTCTTTTTTTTCTATGAAGCGCAGAGACTCTTCAGGTCTCCCTTCTTTCTGATTGGCGATCTCCATATTTTGGCCGTCTTTATTAGAACAGATCTTTCAGTTTGAATCTGGAAACCTTCCTTGTGTTTGTTGATTATCCTTTACTCTGATTTGTCCAGTTTCCTTGTGATTTGGATCCTTCTGATTCACGACTTTGAACAGTGTGTTGAATGTTGTTGTGTATCTGCTGGCAGTTGGAGGTTTGCTGAAATCTCAGCAATCTGAGATTTCAGCAATCCATTTGCTTCAATCTTTTAGCATTCTTCTAAGCGTGTCCAACATGCTTCAAAATTTGCTAGTCGTTTACTAGTGTCTTCAGCAATCTAAGCGTGTCCAACTTGCCTTCTTTCTTGAAAGTTTCCTTAGGTAAATTTGTTACCAGCTCATACATGGCCAAGTGGTTGATAGTCTTGAAGTTCGGATGACTTAGTCTTTTGTGCCACAACCAGTTTGTTTATCTGGAACTAGTTGCTATGAAACATGAACTTGCTTGTCCACTCTGCCAGTCTACCATATAAAGACCTCGTTTCCTTATGCATCTGAGCTTGACTTCATCTGAAGCTGTATCTCAGATTTGATATTTTCACACGACAAAGGAAACAACATAACCGTTCTTAGTAAGCAACTAATGCTTAAAATATTATACTTCGGGTTGGTGACTATAGATACATTTTTTTATGATGGTTCTATTTTTCTCTATGCATCCATTCCCGATCACTCTACCTTTAGAAGTATCACCAAACATGATCGGTGGTCCTTTGACCATTATAAGATCTGAGAGAATATCTTTTCTCCGGTCATGTGTGCATAGCATCCACTATCGAGGATCCACACGCTCATCTGCTTTGAAGTTGATCTGCATGTACCTATTCTGCAACACAAATTATGCTTTAGGTCCCCGAGTAACTACGGGTCTTGCAGGGTTAGTGTGTTGGATCCACCCTTTAGGAATTCAAATTTTAGTCACCCTCATGGCAGGTAGCTTATTGTGCTTTCTCCTGCTACTTTCCTCTTCCTTCTCAAATAATGCATGACATTTGATTGAGAATTTGTGGAACTGGGTGAAGTCCTTTTGGAAGCATGCTTCCTAGTAGGACCTCAGAAAACTGGTTCCGGATGTGTATAATGCCCATGTGATCGTTGACCGCTATGGTTAGCCTTCCTAGCCCTTGAAAATGAAATTTGATTTGTTCAGACCTCAAGTAGGTGTTCCCCCCTTCTTGGTATATTCCTCCTCTCATACTTAGTATGAGACTTGGGTCTCCGAATATGAACATAACCATGGAACTGGTTGCTTGGTCAAACTGATTGAAGAAATTGGCTTCCTCACAGTAAAAACATACTGTTTTACCAGTTTCTTAGGCTGAATTGGGTTCCTCTCAGTTTTTGACTCAGCTAGTTTAGGAGCATACTTTTTTACCATTTTTTCCCGATAAACTGACTTCCTCATCACTTGCTGGTTGGCCAATTTGGGGTTGTAAGCAGTCAACCATTAAGCCTTCCCAACAAAATCTGGGACATTTTTGCTATCCCCTTGCCTTTCAATCTTAACAGATCACTGTAATTTTCTTTTACAAAACAAATTTTCTTCTTTCCAGTGTCAGTTCCTGAAGAAGACGCAGAATTCTTCAAAACATTTTAATTAAAACCAAGACCCGCTTTATCTTTGGGGTCTTTTGAATTAGGAGCACTTCTTCAAGTTGTCTAGATTTTTATGAAGGAACACTCACAAAGTTCCAGCTCAAAGTCTTTCTGCCTTAAAGATTCACACTCCTTTTTAAGAATTTCAAAATTTTAAGAAGAATGTAATGATCGTCTTTAAGTTTCCAGTTCCTCGCTAGCAGACCTAGGTTTTTCAATGTCATTGGTCAAAATTGAAACTTGAGTTTTTAGCAAGGTGCTTTCTCAAATTAAAACATTTTTTAGTTGGTAAAATTTTGAAAACTCTTTAGAAAGCAGGTCGAGAGAAACATCTTCTAAATTGGAGCAATACGACTCAGAATTCTCTATAATGCATGCAAAAGGAATATAACTAGCAAAGAGTTTGTTACCTCATCACCAGTTACAGTGAATGCTGACTCAGTTTCTGCAGCAATTTGCTCTTCTTCTTCATCGATTTTTGCAACAAAAGCCTGCAACGCCTCTTTCCCATACTCTTCATCTGATGTGTAATATCTATCATCATTATCGGGGATGTCGGAGAATTCTGTCCTTTATAGAACTGCATTAGCAACTGCCCTTTGATGCTCTATGTTCAAAGATCTTTTTTAGCCTTTCCTTCTCCTCTTTGTCCACACGCGAACATTCAAACTTGAGGTGATCTAGAGAGTTGCACTCGAAGCATGATCTAGGTGATCTATTTGTGAATCTCTTTTCATCAGGCTGAGGGGTTTCTTTCTTGGCCTTAGCTTTCTCCAGGAGTTTGGCATGTCTCCTCATCTACCCTTCAAGCTCTGCAACCGAGCTTTCTCCTTCTTTCTAGTGGGGGGGTTGAAGTGGACGCTACCTCCTTCGTAGAGCTTGACTTACTTGTGGGTTTGTCAGTTTGGAAGGGCTTCTTGGGTCTCCACATGGTGTCCTTCTTGACTAAATATGTTGCAACTGTAGGAACTGAGTCTATAAAAGACAATGTGAATGTCTTTTATTATTTCAACCATTTGGATTGTTCTTAGTGAATCAAAAATAAATCAGATTAAATAAACCAAGCGAACCCTATGCATGCTCCTAATATTTAATTGTAGATTATGGATTTATGGAATACCTGAACTCCAGCTTCTGAATTGCAAATATTGATTGACGGCAGTGGATTCCAGATGTGGAGATCTTGATCAATGCTATTGTGCTCCAACAGATCTGATCTTCTGATTTGTTTCCTTGCTCCTGAAAAATATGGTGAGGATGCGTTACCGAGTAGGATCAAAATCAGAGAAGTCGATCAGCCACTCCTTATAACCTAGTCACCGCCCTCTCTCTCTCTCTTGCCTCTCAATATTTTGTGTTGAATAATAAATCTATAGTTGTGTGTATATTGATATGATAGAGAGAAGGGGCTTATATAGTATTAGGGTTTGCAAACCCTAATACTAATGGGCTCTGAGCAGTTTTTGGACCAGACCACGGATCAAATGTAAATAATAAAGTGGATCCTTCTTATTAATTAATTCCATTTCTAACCCAGAACATAATTAATTAACAAAACATTAATTTGCTTTCACCAAGGAAATCAATGCTGACTCACCCCTTATTACCACGTTATTTGGAACGGGTTGCATCAAACTTGAATGATCCACAACATTCATTAATTAACTTGGCTTATGACAATTAGCCACAATTAATTAATCTCTTATTTTCTTAGTAGTATCACTCACTCCTTTTCACTTATGCCTTAATTAAATAATTCAACCTGCAAGGTTTAGCATAATGAATTTAGTGAGCTCCTCAGGGAATGTCCCCAATCCTGAAACTGATATGATTACCTACATGTCCAGCCTAAGCAGGCCACACACAAACCGCCACACCCAAGATGCATGTATAAGAGTACATGTAAGACTCACCACCATAGCAAGTCAAAGTGTGGTCAACTTTTGCTTGCCCGTTAGCCTTCCATTAGGTTTAAGATCATAACAAGTATCTAGAGATTTGGCTCATTCATATGTCAATTAGAATGACACATCTCATTGTTGATCCCATCAACACATAAAGATGTACCGACACTCAAGTAACTAGGATAAGCTCACTTATTAACTGATTTGTCGCAGCCTAAACCAACAACCGATCCAGGGACTGTCTTAGCCGTGAAACTATTTATACCCCGCTAGGTCAAACGATTCATAAGATCCTCTGTGATCTCCTACACACCATATGCTCATCCCTATAGGCAAGATAATAGGATATTATAGTTCGTATCATATGTTTGTTATATCAGATAGCGACTATGTTGATGTAACACATTTGTGAAGAACGGTGTATCAAACGAACACACTTAATCATAAATGCTTTTAGTATACAATCCCAAAACAACTTTTGCATGCTTTTTTGGTGAACTGGCCGCACAAACGGCTTTGATTTTGTTCACCATTTGAATATCTCATTCATGGGCTAGGAGCTGAGCAAATAGTTCTTTCCTGGAGATCTTGGATAGATCTTTCTTCTTCAAGCTGGTTGTGTTGACAAACCAATCCTCTTTTGACATCTTGGATAAAATCTTTGCATTGAGGTCAGGAGTTGAATATACTTTGTCCAATGCCTTCAGCTTGCTCACGATTGCGTTGAAACGAGCTTCCATTGACTCGACACTTTCTTCCGGAACTATTTGGAATGGTTCATATTTGTCGATGCAGACTTGGATCTTGTTTCGCTTAATTTGTTCGATTTTTTAGCACAAGCCTCTAAGATAATTCCATACTTCTTTAGCATTGTTGACTTATTCGATAAGTGCCTCAGGTAGAGTTGATAAGATTAACTCATGAGCAATGGAGTCCAGTTGGGCACGCCGTTTGTCTTCTTGTGTCCATTTGTTGTAGGGTTGCTCGACCATGTCTGGTCCATTACCACCTCCAATCCGAGTGTTTGTCTTCATGATCTTTATAGGTCCATGCTCGATGACATCCACCATCTCTAGATGCATACTTTTAAGCTGAATGGTAGACCTCTTCTTCCAGATGGTGAACTTCTCCACGGAGTTCGGTGGAAGCTTTGTAAGTTCATATTGAGTGTATAAACCTACTTGCTAATCAAGGAAAAGTGCAAGGAAATGGATCTGGTCCTTAGCGACTCAAAGTTGTTCAATCTGTAAAAACCGACCCACTCTAATTTTAGTTAATGGTCCCGAGATCAGAGTATTGTAATGCACAACAGAAATAGTTTAATACTAAGCTTGCACTCACAAACTGATAGTTGCTCACCAATTTGTGTTTTGGAAAACTAGTTGTTTAACGAGTTTGAGGTTAAGCTCAGTTCCAAGTATACTTCAACACTTAGAATGTATTGAGTTTTAAGATCCTTGCAGGAAAGTAAATAAAGCAATAAATTATAAAAGGATTTATAGAAGTGCGAACACAAAAGTCCTACATCCTCTCTTCGGACAGGTGTATAGAAACTCCCTAAGCTTTAATTATAGGATGGTCTCATGATCTGTCGCTAGTTGGTAGATGTCAATGTTTACCAATTCACTAGCTCACTTGTCCAGACCTCAGCTTCTCAGAACCAGAGTGTGGGCACACCACGTTGCCTCCTTCTAGAACTTGGGAGCTTTTAATGTTCTTCCCTGAACTGTCGAACTTGCGGCTAGATGCCCGTAAGAGTCATTGTTAGAGATGTCCAGTGACTGATGTGTTCTTACTTGAAAAGTAAGAACACCAAGAAATAACTCGAGCTGGAAGGCTACGAGTCTAGTGTCCAAGGATGGCTCATGGTTAGCTTAGAAAAAGCCTTGAACTTAGAAAGTTTGAGATAGAAATATTGCAGCTTTTCGTTGCTTAATAGTTTAGATCGGTAACTTCTCTTCTGGGAAAACTTTGTCTTTTTATAAACGAAGTGTGAGAGACTCGAAATTGTAGCCGTTTAAAGACAATTTGGATGTTTTCCAATCCGGCGCCTCTATTTTCTGCGAAGGACAATGTGCTTTTCCTGATGTTCTGCACCTTTTCCGTCCTTTTCTAACAATGGGTGTTGACTTGCACCTTTTAATCATAACGGTTCTGCCAGTCCGAGGAATCGCAACTGGTTGCGAGATATTCAGACTTTAAGGAATCTTCATTCTTAAAGTCTGTCATGTTAAGGATTCCTCTGACTTGTCATTTTCGTCCCTATGCATAAGTATGGTGTGGAGACTGGACACGTAAGCTGGTGTGGATCCAAGCTAGTGTCTTCGGCCAATTTCTCTAAATGTCCGTTCCAAACTGGTAGCCAATTTCTTCTAACTCCTTTCGCAGTCCAAACTGGTGGATTAGATCACGAACTTAGTTTGTCTTTGTCAATTCCATTACAACTCGATGGACATCCCAATAGGATATTTCAAGTTTGAATGAATTCGGCTAATCTAAAGACACTCTAAGTAGGTAATAATTTGACACACCAAAATAATCAAACGTAAGGGAGGATTATTCCTAACATATACTATAAAAGAGGAGCCAATAGATTCTTCTGCACCATCAAATTCTTACGCTTGACTATATTATTAGTCTACAGAAATTAATATATGATTATTTGCTTAACAGATTCATTATTCCTTTTTTTTATCTATTTTTGTTTAATCTGTTAGTAACATTATGAGAGTAAGATTCTATATCGATTCCAAACCTTAACAATAATATATATTTATTATTTTGAATAGTGAATGCATAAATATTGTGATATGTTTTAAAGTAGTTATTAAAGAGAATATATATTTCATATAATTTTTATTGTTTAGAAGATTTGGAGATTAAAAAAAATATTTAATGAAAAAAAATCTTATAAAATTTTTGATATAAAAAAATATCCTTTTAACTTCATCAACTTGGTGGATTGACTCAAATAAACAAGGTTTAGATTAAATAATTTCTTTATCTCGAAAAAAATCAAATATAAATTAATTCAGTCCAAATAATTATAATTCGATAAGACTGTCATGATTTTTTGTCAAAAAAAAAAAAAAGACTGTCATGATTCATGAAACTCGATAGAGTGGGCGATTAACATAAAAAATGTTTTTTTTTTACTTTTTCTAATTAATTAGAAATAATGAAAGTGGGCCAGTTCGATATTGGGCATTTACCGGAACTTGATCCGACCCATCACGTGAAAGTAGGGTCCACTTGATTGACTTTAATGTCCAAATCCACACACTCATCAAGTAACCGATCATTCTCCTAGGTGGGCCCCATTTTTAATTTGTACCATTTTGATTTAATAATGAAATACTACGAATAATATTTCTCGAAAATGTTAGAATTTTAATTAAAGTATTTAAATAAGTATTCTTGATTGATTTAGTTTATATTTAATTAATTATGTGTATATATATTTATAGAAAGAAGATACTTGACATGCAGTATGTATTAAATAGTAGGGTAGATAAATAAACATATTTGTGTCCTTATATATTATAATTTTTGCAAGTCATGTATTTGAAAATTAATGATAGTTTGGAATTATTTTGAATATGCATTGTATATAATATATAATTGTTATTTTGAGATGCTTATATGTAAGGAAGGTAAATCGAAAGTCTAATGCATGTAATGGTCTGTCAGCTAAGACACTGTTGGAACTTAATTGTCACTTGAGCAAAACTAAGGTGAGCTTGTAGCTCAAGAGGAGATTGCAAAGATCACATGGAGCTTAATGTACATAACAAATTGTACGCGCTCTGATCTTACATATTTGGTGAACAAGTTGAATAGATACACAAACAATCCAAGTAAATAACAATAAAAAGCGAGATACTTAAAGTATAGTTTTAATTTAATGTTCGTATACACGAGATACCCACATGTACACGAGGGGTACAATGATGTAAAATGGATATATGACTCGACTGATTCATACTTCATGAGTGGTTATGTGTTACTATCAAAGGTGAAGCTTTGTCACGAAAATCGACAAAGTAAATGTGTATAGCCCGATCTACCATGCAATTAGAGTCTCTAGATAATATCGATGAAGAAGCTGAGTGGTTTCGAAACTTTCTAGAGGATATTTCATGTTGAAAAAATCATGTGCCCACAGTGATAACCCAAAAATTATATATAGTCACAAAACTAAAATATATATTTTAAATAACAAAACAAAAATAATTAAGTAAATATGCCAAAATTCATAATTCTTCGTTATCTACATATAAAGATTAATTTTAATATATGCTTATTTTTTGTTTTTAAATTCATATATATATATATATATATATATATAGAGAGAGAGAGAGAGAGATATCATGTAAAAAAAATCCCCATGTGAGAAAAAAGAATGAATCATGTCCATTAGATCTAAAAAAATCAATGGTTGATATTCAAACAAGCAACAACTAAAACACAATCAAGCAACACAATAATCAAGCAACATCTAAAACACAATCAAGCAACAAAATAATCAAGCAACAACCTGAATACAATCAAGCAACCTCATGAACACAATCAAGCAACCTCATGAACACAATCAAGCATCTTTCTCACTTTCTCACGTTAAGACCTTTCTCATCGGACTAAATACCATGAATGAACAAACACCCTGCGCAGCCCTGCATGCGCGCACCGACGGCGTGCTCGCTCTCCCTCGGACGACGATGGCGGTGGCAAGGTGGTGCGGCACGGCTCGGAACGGAGGAAGTGGCGACAGGAGGCGATTGGTGAGGTGACGGTGCGACTGCAGTAGGCGCAAACCTTAGGGTTTGTGGCTGCAGTCGAGGCACGCATCTCTACCGTGTGCCTGCGTGTTTTTCAGCAAGCCAAAGGCGGCCGACGATGAGGGAAGATGGAGGCCGGCATGGGCGATGCCAGTGTTAGCGTCGCCAATGTCGGCGGCAGGCGAGGTGGACGACGGCCGGGGGTGGCAGAAACGTGAGCTGCAACCCGCGCATTCTATCGTGCGCAATTCTGGCAGGCCTCGCGGTGGCGGCGGGTCGCCAGCGGCGGTGGTTCAGTGGTGGTGGCCCATCGGGCCAAGTTCTCGCGGGTTATCGGGCTTGCAATGTGTGCATAAGCCCGCGATCCGTTAACAGGCCCAGTGTGGATCAAAATCTTGGAGGCCCAAATTCAGAAATAAATTCATATCGCAGTCCAATTAGTAGGAGCCCAGTCGAAGATCTGTGAAATAAATCCAAAGTGTAATAAATAGGATGTTTTTTTTCTTAATTTGTATCATAAGGCCACGAGGACATTTTTTATTTGCTTTATTATCTGTTCTCGCATGATATATGAGTTTAAATTAATTGCGCAGCATCCAAGCATATTGTAGATAATTGGAGCACGTTTAATGCTTTTATTTACAGCTTTAAAGCATGCTTATGTAGTTTATTTTGTGGTATTAAATTATAACTATAAATTCGGGGTTCATGCTTTGCATGATAGAATTTTACCAATGTTATAATTTATACTTGTGAAAGTATATTGGAAGGTGAGACGAACTATCAGTAATGATCTTGTGCAGGATCTTGTTTCCAAGAAGATGACTGAGGGTAGTTCATTGGTTCTGCATTTCATCGGTATGATGAGAATCATGAGAAAGTATAGATAGAGAGGTGGACGAATTAATAGCCAGGTGGAAATAAATATTGTCCTGAACTCTCTCTCTGATGCTTTTGATGATTTCATCAAGTCTCTTGCTGGCAGGCGTGAGTTTTCACTTGTTAAGTTACTCAAGTCCCTGATGCATTAGGAATCTGACATGATGGCATTCGAGTTTGCTCCAACTTTATCAGCTCTTGACAAGGCAGTTGCTGAAGCAAAAGAAATGCTTGAAAGGTTTGATGAAGAAGATGAGGCAGAAGTCATCACCAGGCCATGCAAACGCAAGCGAAGTGAAGTAAATTGTCTAGTGCCTAGCACGAGGTATGTCATGTGCATTTAACGGAAACATGTTTAGCATCGGTTTCTACCTATTCATGGGTAGTGAATACTGGAGCTACTTATCATGTTTATTATAATTTGCAGGGGTTCACGCAGACAAAGCAGCTAAGACATGACGAGATTACCATCTCAATGGGCAGCGGAGAGCGAGTCTCAGCAGTAGCCAGTGGAGATTTTACTTTATGCTTTGAAAATAATATTTGATTTTGAGAGATGTTTTACATGTGTCGGTGTTTCGGCTCCCAATTTTTAATGATTAATTATTTGGGGAGAAGATATGGGAATATATATATATATATATATATTGTATGTTTGAGACTTTTTGCAATCAATCTTCGATGAATTAATTCCGATGGGAAATACCGGAATAAATTTCTTGGCTCCGATATGAATTAGTTTCGGTCCTCATGATTAATAAGACTAGAAATTATTATATTTTGAATTGATAAATTTGGAATGGAATGATTTAATTAAATTAGGATTTATAATCCAAAGTAGGAAATAAATAAATAAAAGTGTTTGAGTAAATAAAGAGTAAAAGGGGAAATTACCATCCTAGAATTTCTAGAAGGCTTGTTTAAAATTTTAAGTAAGGATAATTTAGTAAATAGCTAAATAATTAGAATAAAATGCCATAACACTATATTATTTCACAAAATCCCCTTTTCCCTTTTATTTTCTTTCTCTCTCTTGACCTCTCTCTCTTTCGACTTCACTCTCTCCCTCACGAACCTCTCCCTGCAACACGAAGGACCTCCATTAAAATTCTTCTTGAAGCTGCCCCTCTCTCCTCACAAAATCCCCATCATTCCTACGCCAACCCCTTAAATAATCGCATATTCGGAATCCACATCACTCCCTCTATCTATTAGTACCAAAACCCTTCTCATCCAAGACACATTAGGAGCGAGCACCATCATGAATCGGGCTGGAGCTTGATGATTTGGAAGCTACACTGTTAGAAAAACTTGTCGGAGAGACAACGGTAATTACGTTGCTGACACACATGATACTCACACTATATTTTCAGAGAAGTAAATGAACACTTTTGATGAATATTTTTTGGAGATTTTATTCAGTGAACTTTTACCTAACTTAAATACATGAATAAAGCAAGAATCATGGCTTTCATCTTGGCCAAAATGTAAGCCTAAAAAGACTACTATTTAAAAATTGATAACACTAAATCAACGCTCAAGGATTATTTCCATAACAATCTCCTCCTAATCCTTGTTGTGCTCGCTATTTACATTTACCAATCCGATCTTGGTGCGCAGCTCATGGAACCTTACTTTGCTGAGAGGTTTTGTCAAAATATCACTTAGTTGTTCTTCACTTCTGATGAACTCTACTTCTATCGAACCATTTTCTGAACACTCCCGCACTAGATGATACTTTACCTCAATGTGTTTACTTTGTCCATGAAGTGTCGGGTTCTTGATCAAGCCTTTAGCCTTGGCGTACTTGGAGTTGTTCCCCGTACTTCAGCTAGCACTCGAGCAAGCCATAGTGCTTGACAAGCTCCATTCGCAGCTGCTATATATTCCGCTTTGAAAATGGACTGTGCCACCACCTTATGTTTCATCGATTGCCAAGTGATCGGGATGCTGTTGAGGAAGAAGATAACTCATGTTGTGCTCTTCCTAGTGTCTATATCATCCACATAATCGCTATCACTGAAACCAGTTAGGTGAACTTCTTTCTTCTCTTTTCTCCCATACCACAGACCCCAGTTTTGTGTTCCAGCCACATACTGCAGGATGTGTTTCACAGCCACTAGATGATCTTGGTGTGGATCTTCAAGAAATCGACTGACATATCCAACGACGAATGCAATATCAAGTCGAGTGTTCACTAGATATCTCAGACTCCCGACGATGCTTCGATATTTTGTTGGATTGACCTTCAGCTCCTTGCTAAATTTACTCAGTTTCAACCGAGCTTGCATATGTGTTTGACATGAATTGCACCCTGTCATGATGTTTCTCTCCAATATCTTGGCGGTGTATGCTCCTTGACTGAGTGAAATCCCATTGAATTTCTGATTCACTTCAATTCCGAGATAGTAATGAAGCAAACCAAGTTCACTCGTCCTAAATGCTCCACTCATCTCCATCTTAAATTTATTGATGTTGTCAGAGTTTGCAACGGTAATTATCAAGTCATCAACATACACTCCAACTACTAGCTGCACACCTCCATTTTGTCTAACATAAATCGCGTGCTCCGAAGGGCTCCTCCTGAAACCAAGCGACAATGTTTCATCCAGCTTCGCATTCCAGGCTCGTGGTGCCAGATGCAGCCCATATAATGCTTTTCTAAGTTTGAGCACCTTGTGTTCTTTGCCGGCAATGATGAAACCTGTCGGCTGCTCCACGTACACCTCTTCCTGCAAATCGCCATTCAAAAATGTTGATTTGACGTCCATATGGTGCACCTCCCAGCTTTTCAGCGCTGCAAGAGCAATAATCAAACGCATCGAGTCCAGGTGTGCCACTAGTGTAAATACTTCATCGTAGTCATTCCCGTGCCGCTATGCGTATCCTGTCACCATGAGACGTGCCTTGTGCTTATCTACTGCACCGTGTGATGGGTTTTGCATACTGAAAGCATTTATTATAATGAGTATACGACAATTTATTTCTCCTATCTGTCAAACAAACTTACATGTATGTAACAATGGTATCCTCTTGTCTCGCTGATAGGGACGATCATACGGCGTGTAGTAGATCGCGGAAGACAGTATGATCACTTGACCTAGTGAGACATAAACTTGATCACAGTCGAAACAACGTATGAAGATACGTCTGTCCGGATGGTTGCGGCATTGTCGGAATAAGTAGTCTGTCTTGGTTACTTGACATGCTGGTACGCAAGGGTGGCGTATTGATGGACCGCAGTGAGATGTATTCGACTGTTTGACATCAGTGAATACAAGATATCGTTCTTGATTGAGTCCAAACCCTAACGAAGCTTCAGGGGTTTGCACGGATTGACTGTTGCTTTGACTTTCCATGGTGGAGAGCCTAAGTAACGTGCTCGTATATCCGCATCTTGGGTAACAGCAGTTTGTGTAGTACTGCCTGAGACTGGGTTTAGGTAACCATATCCGAGTAATAGGATGGGGACATTCCCTGAGGAGCTCAATGACATTCATCGTGCTAAAGTCCTGCAGGCTGATTAAGTTCAGGCACGAGTGATAAGGATTGAGTGGTACTACTCATGAATAATAAGATATTAATTAATTGTAGATAGAGCTTGTCAGAAGCTCTGATTAATTAATGAATGTCCAGTAACCTTAAATATGGGGATTCTCATTAAATGTAGCCCGTTCTCATAACGTGGTAATAAAGGGGTATGTTAGTATAAATTATGTGGTGAAAAGAATTAATATTAATTAATTAATTGTGTCCTGGGTTGTGGACATGAGAATTAACTAATTTATAGGCCCACTTTATTATTTGCATTAGGTCCCAGGTCTGGCCCATTTATATATGCTGAAAAGGGCCCAGTAGTCCATTAGGGTTAAAACCCTAGGTCTATAAATAGACAGCTCTCTCACTGAAACCTTAGCAACTTCATAAAATTCAAATCAGTTGAAACCCTAGGGAGAGAGAGAGCAGGGGCGGCGCCAGTGAGAGGGGAGGAGAAGGAATTTCGAGTCCGATCTACACTCTATAGATCTGTGAAATCCTCACCAGTAGCAGATCTGAATAGCATTGGGATACAGCCCTGAAGATCTAATCTGGAGAACAAGGATTCTTTCTTTTGTTTTTCTTTATTTCAATTAAATCTAGAAATAAGATTTCTAATTTCTGTTTCCGCAGATTTATTTGAATCGCGTGGTTGAATTGATTGTTGGATATTCAAACGCGAAAGATTGGATCAGACTCTACGGAATAACGGTAATCCCTTTATCCACGCATTAAATTTATACGAGCATGCTAGGTTTTTGTGAATTGGTATTGTGAGCAATAACCATAAATCGATCCGGCTTATTTGGATTTTGTGATTCCGTTCACCGACAAATCCCTACAATTGTTATCAGAGCCAGGTTTATGATTTATGGCTCTATTGTTCATAATAAATTCATTTATGCATGTATGAATTTTATTTTTGTCGTGGATGGTCTTTGTTCCTCGTGATAACCCATTTGATTCAACCCGCGGTGGTTTATCCGTGTAGGGTTGAATCTGTTTTGTAAAATCACGAGAAAATTTGTGATTAGTTTAGATTTGATTAAAAATTTTAATAGAATAGATTATGTATTTTTTTTATTATTCAAATCTGTGAATTGGACGGGTCGGGACGAAGAACGAAGACGGAGCCGACGGAGGGCGGCGCACGGTGGCGATAGGAGGCCGCGCACATGCGGCCGCAGGTGCGCGGCGGCGCGGGCAACGGCTCGCAGTCACGCGCGTCGCTGGCGGCGCAGAGGCGCGCAGGCACGCGGAGGCACTGGGCGGCGGCGGCGGGCGACAGCGTGTCCGTCGGCGACGGGCGACAGCGTGTCCGTCGGCGACGGCTGCTGTCTCGTCGCGGTGGTTTGTGATTTGGTGGCTGGTGCAATCCTGTGTAAACCCTAGGTTTGCATTAAGGTTTGGGACCAATCATCAAATCACAAAACCCTAAATCACAAAAGATTTGGTGAATGAAAATTTGGAGGCCCTGGAAGATTTGGAAAGATTTGAAAAGATTTGGACTTATCCAAATAAATTCAAAATTCAAATTGTAATAGATAGGATTTTATTTTCCTGTTTTGTGGGTCCACGAGGAATTTTTGTTTGCCTTAATTGTCCTCGTATGTTATGTGATTTATTATGTGCGCAATTAAGCATGTGTAGATAATAGGAAAAGCATGATTTAGTGCTTTTATTATTTACAATTTTCCAAGCATGCTTATGTGATTAATTTCTTGTTGGATTATATTTTGGAAATTTTTGGGCTTGTTTAATTACATGCAAAAAAAAATTGGAAAATATAATAACAAAGAAATTATATGTGCGCATATAAGAAACCTTTTTGAAAGAAAAATACTAAGCAGATTTTTTAATTAAAATCAATAGACCTCCACAAAGCGGTCCTAGGCTGTAAGTGTATCTCTCACTCTAGTAAACGTCTACGAGTGTAGCTTGCTAGTTCTTGGAAGTGCATGGATACAGTTGTTTGGATTTCTAGACAAACAATTTAAATCATGTGAATAGTGGGAGGGTTTTGCGTAAACGTCTACGAGTGTAGCTTGCATAGATCTCTTTCATAAGTATTCTAGGATTGATTTAAATTATAGATAACAAAAGCTTTAAGGGCTGTGCGGTATGGTTACGTGCCATGCTAAATTGTCTCTTTTGGCCAGAGTTAGATTTGTGGTTAATCGCTTAGAAGCATTTTAGGATATAATGCAGTTGTTGCTTCCCTGTCCTTGAGAGATGACTTGGTCTAAGGTTTTCACTAATTATTAATTTCTAGTGTCGAAAGGTTCCTGACATGGTAGTGAAATTAAAGAATTGGGGCTTAAAACCCGCAGTTCTAGTTGAGGGTGACATCGTAAACGTCTACGAGTGTAGCTTGCGATGGGAACTCTAGGGCAATTAGTGGAAAACATGTGTATTTGATTTATGAAAAGGTTTTCAATGCATTTGTTTTCGAAGTTCTACATGTATGTTCTTTTTTAAAATTCTTTATTGTTTCAGATATGTCTATGTCTACTGTTGATCATATTCTTGCTCTCAATCCTTTAACTGGTCCAAACTTTCCTGAGTGGAGATACTGCATTGAGTATATCCTCCTGACTAAGCAACACATGTTTGTTCTTACTATGATGCCACTTGCCCCACGTTACCATAAAGTCTCTAGACGTGAGAAGGAGTTCTATGACAGATATGTGGCATCTGAAGATTTTACTTACAAGTTAATCTCGGATAACCTGTCTAGATTATCAAAGCTCAAGTACATGGGCTATTGTAGCTCTGTTACGATCTGGATGGACTTAGTGGCCACGTATGGCGAAGTGGAACGAACTATCAGTTGTGATCTCGTGAAAGACCTTGTCTGTAAGAGAATGGTTGATGGTAGTTCGGTAACATTGCATGTGATGATGATGGATAACACCATGAATCGGTTCACACGTAGAGGTGGATGTATCAGTGATCAGGCTAAGATCGATATAATCATGAACTCTTTATCGCATTCATTCTATGACTTTAAGAAGGATGTAACTAAGAGAAGCGAGTATTCTTTGAAAGAGTTGCTTACTGATCTCTTAGCAGGACAGTCTTTCGTACCTTCATGGGATTCTGAGTTATCCGATCTTGAGCACAGCTTGAGCACATTGAAAGATGTGGTTCATACTGTGTGCAAGAATATGATTGATCACAAAACACGTGAGAGGAGGTCAAATGAGATGAAGAGGGTTGGTGTCACTTCAAGTAAGAACGCATGCGGAAGCAAGGGACAAGGTACGTCATTTGCATTTATAACGGAAACATGTTTAGCATCGGTTTCTACTCATTCGTGAGTAGTGGATACTGGAGCTACTGATCATGTTTGTTACATTTTGCAGGGGTTCACACCGAGGAGGGTGTTGAAGAATGACGAGGTTACCATCTCGATGGGGAACGTAGCACAAGTGAGTGCAGCTACCATTGGAGATTTCACCTTGTACTTTGATGATTATGTTTTAACTTTGAGAGATGTTTTGTACGTGCCGGATTTTCGGCGGAACCTTATTTCAGTTCCAAACTTTATGTTGATGGATATTCAGTTATTTTTTATAGTAGTGTTTCTATCATTGGTAATAACGGTGTTATCTGTCGTGGGATGCTGAATAATTCTCTCTATGTTATTAACTGTAATCATAAGTCTTCCGCAAGTATTGTATGTAACTCATCCGTAATTGATAATCCTAGAAAGAGAAAACTTACTTCTTCTGATGAGGATCTTACATATCTCTGGCACTTGAGGCTGGGTCACATCAGCTTGAAGCGGATTCAGCGACTTGCAGATGACGGTACATTGGACTTAGTTCGTGTTGTACCTTATCAAGTATGTGAATCCTGCATCGAGGGCAAAATGTCATTTAGGCATTTTTAAGGCTAGTCAGTCTCGAGCAGAGGAAGTGTTGGAATTGATCCATTCTGACTTATGTGGACTGATGTCCACGCAGGCTCGTGGAGGGTACGAGTACTTCGTCATTTTCATTGACGATTACTCAAGGTACGAATATGTTTACCTGCTTCGCTATAAGTCTGAATGCTTTGAGAAATTCAAAGAGTTCAAGGCTGAGGTAGAAAAGAAGGTCGGGAAAACTATCAAGTCGCTGCAATCTGACCGCTGTGGCGAATACCTCGGTAACGAGTTCCTGCAGTATTTGTCAGATAACGGGATTACATCCCAGTGGGCTGCACCGGGTACTCCCCAACAAAACGGTGTAGCTGAAAGAAGAAATAGGATTCTTCTAGAGATGGTAAGATCAATGATGAGTTATGCAAACTTACCAATTTCATTTTGGGGCTACGCATTGGAAACAACTGCTTACGTATTAAATGTGGTGCCTTCTAAATCAATTCCTAAGACGTCTTCTGAGCTCTTCATTGGTCACAAACCGAGTTTCTGCAAGTTTAGAGTATGGGGTTGTTCGGCACACGTACTGTCGAAGGAACCTGATAAATTAGAAAGCAGGTCAAAAGTAATGTTGTTTATAGGGTGTCCCAGGCAAACAAAAGGTGGTTACTTTTACTAACCTGAGAGTCAGAGAGTCGTTGTTAGCACCGACGCTAGATTCTTGGAGGACGAGTATGTGAGGAACCACATGTCAAGGAGTGATATCGTTCTTTAAGAAATTGAAAACGAGAATGCGATTCCAAGGGAAGGGGAATGTGCAAACATGGGTGCACCTGTGAGAGGTTCAGCACCACAGACACGTTCTTTAGTGCAGGGTGCAGAACCACAAGTTACTGCACCTACTGCTGACACGGCACCGATGCCTCGTCGTAGTGGGAGAGTTATTTTCCAGCCGGAAAGGTACATGTTCTTGGGTGAGTCTTCGAACTTGAGCCCGAAAGACGGACATGAGGACTCTGACCCACTGACTTACGAAGAGGCAGTGCAAGACAAGTATGTTGACAAATGGCGTGTCACCATAGAATCTGAAATTAAATCCATAACTGCTATGGATGTATACCAGAAAACTGATTTGCTGGATGGCTTAAGAGCCATAGGGTGCAAATGGGTATACAAGAGAACGAAAGGGGCGGATGGAGAAATCACGGCTTTTAAAGCCAGGCTGGTGGCAAAGGGTTATAGTCAGAAAGAGGGCATTGACTATAACGAAACCTTTTCACCCGTAGCCATGCTCAAATCCATCCGGATACTCCTTGCCATAGCTGCGCATATGGACCTCGAGATTTGGCAGATAGATGTCAAAACCGCTTTTCTAAATGGTTACCTTAAAGAAGGTAGGGACATCTATATGCGGCAACCTGAGGGCTACGTGTGCAAAGGCGAAGAACATCTTGTTTGGAAGCTTAAGAAGTCCTTGTATGGACTTAAGCAAGCTTCAAGGTCGTGGAACTTACGTTTCAACGATGTGATTAAATCCTATGGATTTGCACAGTTGGAAAACGAAAGTTGTGTTTACCGACTTTATGTCAGTGGGAGCATGGTTTTCCTTGCAGTATACGTTGATGACATACTCCCATTTAGAAACAACGAGGAAGTGATGTCAGAAATCAAGTGTTGGTTATCCGAACAATTCCAAAGGAAGGATTTAGGAGAAGCTGGCTACATCCTTGGGATTAAGGTCTTACGAGATCGTAAGAGAAGGATGTTGAGCTTATCCCAGGCATCCTATGTGGATACTGTGATAGCCCGGTTCAGCATGCAACTCGCCAAGAAAGGCTTGCTACCTTTCAGACATGGCGTTCGTCTTTCTAGTGGGCAGTGTCCTAAGACACAGCGGGAGAAAGATGAGATGAGTCTTGTACCATACGCTTCAGCGGTGGGTAGCCTCATGTATGCGATGCTGTGTACCGGGCCAGATATCTGTTATGTCGTTGGCATGGTAGCAAGATATCATTCTAACCCTGGACAGGCGCATTGGACTGCTGTAAAGCACATCCTCAAGTATTTGAAGAGAACTAGGAATTACTGCCTAGTTTATCAAAGTGAGAATTTGTGCCCTGTGGGTTATACAGACCCGGATTTCCAAAAGGACCAGGATGAGAAGAAATAATAAGATAGAGCTTGTCAGAAGCTCCGATTAATTAATGAATGTCCGGTAACCTTAAATATGGGGATTCTCATTAAATGCAGCTCGTTCTCATAACGTGGTAATAAAGGGGTAGGTCAGTATTAATTATGTGGTGAAAAAGAATTAATATTAATTAATTAATTGCATCCTGGGTTGTGGACATGGGAATTAATTGATTTATAGGCCCACTTTATTATTTGTATTAGGTCTCAGGTCTGGCCCATTTATATATGCTGAAAAAGGCCCAGTAGCCCATTAGGGTTAAAACCCTAGGTCTATAAATAGACAGCTCTCTCTCTGAAACCCTAGTGAATTCATAACATTCAAATCAGTTGAAACCCTAGGGAGAGAGAGAGAGCAGGGGCGGCGCCAGTGAGAGGGGAGGAGAAGGAATTTCGACTCTGGTCTACACTCTACAGATTTGTGGAATCCTCACCAGTAGCATATCTGAACAGCATTGGGATACAGCCCTGAAGATCTATTCTGGAGAACAAGGATTCTTTCTTTTGTTTTTCTTTATTTCAATTAAATCTAGAAATCAGATTTCTAATTTCTGTTTCCGCATATTTATTTAAATCGCATGGTTGAATTGATTGTTGGATATTCAAACGCGAAAGATCGGATCAGACTCTACGGAATAACGGTAATCTCTTTATCCACGCATTAAATTCGTACGAGCGTGCTAGGTTTTTGTGAATTAGTATTGTGAGCAATAACCATAAATCAATCCGGCTTATTTGGATTTTGTGATTCGGTTCGCCGACAAATCCCTACACCGTGCTCATCTCTCTTCAACTTAAACACCATTTCACCCTGATTGCCCGACGCCCAGGGGGAGATTGACAAGGTTCCAGGTGCTATTTTCTTCAATCGATTTCATTTCCTCCATCATCGCCTTCCTCCAGCTTGGATGACTCTCTGCTTCAGCAAAAGAAATGGGTTCATCTGAGCTAACGGCATGTAGCTCCTCAGCTAGCAACTCTCGCGGTGCAAAACTGCGTGATGATGCCTGCCCAATGATGTCTTTGAGTTTGCGAAAATAGAGCGGAGCATCGTCGTCATGATCGACGTCTAAATTCTCGTCATCACCTACAGATGGTGAAATAAGTTGCAGCCCTAACTCTGGATCTTCTCCGTCTTCAGATGTTGCGACTTCAACTACTTGCTTCATGGTGGTATATTTTCCACTGTGAACACATCATTGTTGCTGCCCGGATCGCCATGATCACTAACTCCACCCCACTCCCATTTGGCTTGTTGGTCAAACACCACATCTCTCGTCACATGAACATGTTTCCCAACTAGATCATGGGCGCAGTATGCCTTTGTTCCGCGCTCATAACCAACGAAGATCATTTTACGCCCCATGTCTTCCAATTTCTTTAGTTGTGGCATTGTGTACCTAACATAGACAATGCAGCCAAAAATTTTAAAATGGTGCACCAACGGCTTATTCCCGTATGCAAGCCTCGAACGGAGTCATACCCTTTATGCTCTTGGTCTTGGTTGGACTTCGGTTCAGAATATACACTACAGTAGATACTGCCTCACCCCAAAACCACGCTGGCAACTCATTTGCCTTAAGCATGCTTCTCGCAGCCGCCGCCACCGTGCCATTGCGGCGTTCAACTACTCCATTCTGCTGCGGTTGTAGGGCGCCGTGTGCTGGCGATGAACTCCTTTAGCCACGCAGTATTCCACAAACTCGATTGAGGTGAATTCCCCTCCTCGATCAGTGCGGAGTGCCTTGATTTTTCTCCCAGATTCTCCCTCTGCCTGTCATTGGATCTCCTTGATGGCACTTGCTGCATAATCTGTTGAGGGAATTGCAGCTACCCATATATATCTACTATAGTCATCGACTAACAATAGAAAATATTTGTTACCTCTCGGTGTTGCTGGTATAATAGGACCACACAAATCACCGTGCACTAGCTTGAGCAATTGTTGCGCACGGTGCTCTGATTGGTTTGGAAATGGTGTGCGCCAATGTTTTCCACCCTGGCATGCCTCACACACCCGTTCGTTGTGTCTGATTTCTGGCAGCCCTCGCACCATTTCCTCCCGAGCCATCCTCCTCAGCGCAGCCATGTTAACGTGGCCGAAGCGCTCGTGTTATCTCCATGCCTCCTCCTCTTCCCGCACAGTTAGGCAAATTGGTTGAACCAATTTTAATTGAAGCACAAATAGTCGGTTCTCTACGCGCATCACCTTTTATTAAAATTTGGGTTGAGGTTATGAACAACTAGTCTAATGAACTTATTTTTAACTGGCCGATCCAACACATAAACCAAAAGAAAATCATATTAGAAAAATGAGATGAAAAGTAATGAGTGATTTTAAACATTTGGCTCGAAGAAGGGCGTCCCATAAATAAACTCATCCTAGCTAGATAGGTCTCCAACCTTTCTCATTTCAGTATGAATTCTAAATGTAAAAGGGCTGATTTTGTTAACAATTGAGCTTAGTCTCTCAACCAAAGAATTCTTTTGAAAGATGAATGAATAATTCATTTGAAATTAGTATTAATATATCTGATTTGTATTGTACAATGAGTTTGATCATTAGTGCACTTAGCGTAAAATAGATGATAAATAATAACTTCCATATTGATGAGCTTTATCGAGTATTTGGGGTTGAGAACGAAAAGTGAACTAAAATTTCTCAAGTTGGAACATGAATATTATGAATTTAAAACGTAATACAAATAATTGTATATTTTTTTCTTCTTTTTCTAAAAAATCTATCATAAATTTAATTCCTGGACGAAAATGCTATGTATGATGTGTTGGAAATTCGGTGTTAATCGAATAAATTCCCCGTGATAAAATTAAATATTTTATGTGGTGTATATATATTCTCAAATCTGAATTTCGGTGAGTGAAAAATTAAACCACAAGTTTGCATATTATGGTGTTTGAGATAATTAAACATGTGTTTAATTAATGTCCCAAATTAATACAAGTTGAGACTTGTATGTGTGTAACAATAAGTGTGCATTGGTGGTACATGTTAGTAAGTCTATCGGATGTTAAACAAACATTGAGATTAACATTTGTATTGTGCATGCACACGTAGTTGACTCAGTCAACGCGGTAGTTACAACATGTGGGGACAAGAATATTGTGTGCTCGATAATTTGCGACATAATTCGTAATTGTCGTAATAATGATTTTGGTTTTTAACCGACGTATTAATAATGTCGGTTTGTAACCGACAAGACAATGATGACGTTGTAACGTCTCGATATTAAATGTCGAAACGTAACCATCACGAGCACTTAGTATTCAGTTTGTAACGTCACGATATTAGTGACGAGAGACATAATCGTCGACACCATAAAGCTCGGTTTGTAACGGTTGATCGTATTCAATTATCGATCGTAACCCCCTGGTGGAACATGTCTATAAATAGGCATGCATAGGAGTTGTCCCGGGTTCCCCGCATATCCGACATCAGACAAGCTCACTTAGCCAGATACTTCAACATTATCCTCATATTGCTGCATATTTTTCGTTGTTCTTTTGCAATTCAGTTTCGCCTCTGTTCAGTTCGCCGGAGCCTTTCTGATTGCGGTGCTGCCTCGAAAAGGACGAAGCCGTTTTACCTTTGAGGACAATCACCGTTCAACGAGCACTACGTTGGCGAATTTTTCTTGCGAGAAAAGGGCTTCCTCGACTCGGCTGGGATTTATTCCATTTTATTTCTATTTATTTAACTTCTTTTATTTGTTCTCGTACTAGCAGTACTTGCAGTAATACTTGTAAAAACTTGTTGAACTAGACATAATTACTTGCAGTGTTTTCAGTCTTCTCCACAGATCTTGTACCCAACATGATGAATCAAGACCCAACATGATGAATTAGCTAACAATATGAAATTTGGCTTGATTCTTATTTGAGTTAAAAATCTTGATTCTAACTCTAACTTTTCCATTTTTAGGTTAAATCGTGAGACAGACGAATTTATACATTATATTTTTACTATTTTATACTCCATCTGTCCCATTGAAGTAGTCTCATTTTCCATTTTTGTTTGTCCCATAAATTAGTTCTATTTTCCTAAAATGACAAACTTTTTCACAATCACCAATAAAATATTAATTTCACTACACTCACAATCCTTAATCTCCGTGCCGAAAAGAAATGGGACTACTCTAATGGGACGGAGGGAGTAAATTTTATTAATGTAATTAAATATTTCTCTCTCTTAATTTCTTAAATAATAAAAATATATAAAATATTTATTCTAGCTCTCTTATAAAAACAAACGTATTGTAAAGCCAATGCTAGATTTTATGTCATCCTTCATTGCAAAAGCAATGCTTCCTTAAGCAATATGAGTTTCATATTATTTTTTATAAATTATTTATTAAACTTAATTAGATATTTCATGAGGAGTTTTTTTAGAATTAATAAAAGATATTTAAAAATAAGAAAGAAACGAATAAGTGATTTTTTTTAAAATTTTAAATGAACTTTTTATAGTTCGAAATAGTTGAATCCAATAATTAATATCTTCAGACTAATTCTCAAAAGAGCCCATTCTTGAAGTCCATGGGATACCGAATCCAATCAAGATTCAGACAAGTTCTCAAATAAATACTTTCCCGTCTGGTAGAATTAGTCCATCTATCGAATTGGGTCTTCTAATCGACTTGGTCTATTTCAAAAAATTATAATTTTTTTATACTCAACAATAAAATATTAATTTCACTTAACTTATTTTATATTTACATTTTTTAATTCTCGTGCAAAAAAGAATTGGACAATTAACACGGGATAGAGGTAGAACTAATTAGAAAATAGCTTAGAAAATATATACTGTATAAAAAGAGTCTTCTAAATTTAGAGAGAGATTTGGAAAAAGATATACTCCCTGCGTCCCTAATTATTAGTCCCCAAATGAAATAACACGATAACCAATGTTTGTAAGTGTAGTGGAATTAATATTTTATTGGTGAGTGTGAAAAAATTTACTATTTTTGGAAAGATGACTAATAAATGGGACAAACCAAAAAGGTAAGTGGGACTAATAAATTGGGACGGAAGGAGTATAAATCCTAATCCACCATAATATTAACAATATTTTTCTATTTTAATTAAGATTTGGATACTCTCTAAATCAAAAACACTCGCCTGTCCATTCTCGCACTATTAATTAATGTATTATTGAGTGATTTAATAATATAATATTAGTACTAATTATAATTAATATCAATTCTACTAGCAATGTTTTATTGCCATGTTACTAATAAATTTATTAACATGTGTCTACTATATGCGCTCTCAAAATTATCGCATAAATAAACTTTTTAGAGCAGCTCCAACGGAGAACTTAAAAATTTAAGATTCTCATCTCATCAAATATTTCATATGTGGTAGAGAGAGGGAGGTGTGTTGGTAGTGAGAGAGTGAGTTCTAAAATAAAATCTCATATCTTGCAGAAATAAGGGACCCACGTAAGCCTGGTAAGACGCGCGAGTGGCCAACATGCAGGCCTCTAATTGGCACGTGCAACTCACTCTCAAACGGCGAGAGTGGGCGACTTGCTACAGTTTTTTTATTTCCTTTTCTATTTTTAATTTGGAAAAACTATGAATACCCTATAGTATTGGTCAACTATGAAAAATATCCTAATGTTTGTTTTTCCTTGAATTATACTCTAAAGTTTCATTTTGCCCACTAAAAATACCCTTTACTATGAAATATATCCTAAAGTTTCTCATATCATTGAATTATACCCTAATGTTTGCTTCTGTCAATTAAAAATACCATATGTCGCTAACGGTGTTAAAATTTTAATACAATATATGCCACATATATACCAAAGAAATGGAAATGTCACATGTTGAGGGTGAATTTATTCAGAATACGGAGCCCCGAGAACTATTAACGAAAACAAACAGGAAACAGCATAACGAAAGCACGCGATGATAATAAATAAGTTATTATTAGTAGAAATACAAGTAAATCGAACTGGTCTAGAACTGTAAAGGCCTTGAGCTTTCGGATCTCTTAGCCTAATTTCTAATGAACAAGGGGGTTAGGTTTTTCTTTCTTTTTGTGTCCTCTCCCTTGGCCGACGTCTGCAGGGAATATTTATAGGGGGCAGCTATCATCTAGGGTTTTCACATCCTTCTCTCGGCAGTTAGAGGTCACCTTCTTGAGAATCGGGATAGTTTCTCTAAGTGGTAGTTAAGTAGTCCCGAAAACCTCGCGGGCTAGACGTTTGATAAGCTCATTATTTTACTCGCTTATCTATATTATTTTCTACTATTTTATGTAGTTTTATTGAGTTTATATATATATTATGTGCATGAGTCTATATTAGGTGGTATTATGCGCGTTTTGGTGTTTTTGTAGGGTTTTAGGTCTAAGTTCACGAGAAATCCGTTCCGGAAGCAGTGATGTGTAAGAGTAGCAGTGACGATTTCGTCCACAAGAGGAATTCGAGCTATTGGCACATGGAAATGGATGATGCTTTGAGTTAGCTCTCCAACGCAACTGGAATCGGGTCAATCGGAGTTCGGGAGAGAAAGTTATGGCCAAAACCGTGAGACCGCGCAGGAGGGGCGAAAAGCTGCGTCGACAGATGCCAACTGGCATCGATCGACGGCGACCAAAAAGGCTCGTCGATCGACGTGGATTCCCCACGATCGACGCGAGATGTTTTCTGGAGCGAAAATTCGATTAAATTCGGATTTATTCATATCTTTAGCCCTAGATTTGATAGGATACACATCCACCACTATAAATAGCCTACTAAACTCGATTTTTGAGTATTCCTTATCATATTTTCGCTTTACAATTTGGTTTTGAGAGTTTGGAGACTTGGGGAACACGAAACCCTTTATTTTTCTTGTAAGTTCTTTTATGTTTATGCAATTTAATATGTTTTATTTTGGATTTCTATCTACGATGAGTGGCTAGAAACCCTAGCGGGTTCTAGGGTTTGAATATTATTATGGATGCATGTTAGGATTAATTAATTAGGTTCATGATTCCTGTGTTTATTCTATAATTCTAGATTAATTTAAGGACCGAGAGGTGACGATTAATTTAGATGTCTAGCTATTGATAGAAGGACCGAGAGGTGAATATTAATAGTGGGAATAGGAATACATGATACGATCTACACTATCCAAAC
This sequence comes from Plectranthus barbatus, assembly GCA_026898455.1. Taxonomy (NCBI): domain Eukaryota; kingdom Viridiplantae; phylum Streptophyta; class Magnoliopsida; order Lamiales; family Lamiaceae; genus Plectranthus; species Plectranthus barbatus. The sequence goes on from JAPKLW010002488.1 coordinate 44,141, forward strand.
AGATGTACTAGATGTAGGAATTGAACTGATTTGCTTATCGGATTGACTAGTTTGGTGTACTTTGAGACCGAGCGGAGATGAGTCACTAATTAGTAATCTAGGTTATATTTGCCAAACAAGGAGATATAACATCATTGCAGTATTCCACCTGTTAAATTAATTGATTCCTACATGTTATCCATAATAAGAGTTCTTCCCTAGAATCTGTGTTCTTTAATTTGCTTTCCAAAACTCCTTTAATTTTCAAGTATTGTTATCTTTATTTTCCAAACCAAAACCCTGATTTTGAATTCCTCAAACAATGAATCTTAGGATCATAGCTAGTATATAGGATAGTTTCCCCATACAATTCCCCTGGATCGATAACCTTAGGGTTTACAAATTTATTTGCCGCTGTTATTATAATTAATCTGTTAGAAATAACAGTGATCAACGTTGTGCGCCCGTTATCTGTTTTTGACCGTTGAGTGATTGCTGAAGTGGTTCGCAACTCTCACATCGAATCCCCTCCTTGCTGATCGGACTGCTTTTGACCTTGATCAAACTGCTTTTGACTTCGGTTTGAACTACTTTCGGCTTGATGGATTGCTTACTTGGTAGGTTTGGATCCGGCAAACTGGGCTCTTGCGAGCTTGTTGGACTGTTAGTATTATTGACCCTTCATTGGGCTTTGGTATAATTCCCTGTTAGGCCGGATCCGATTCTAGCCCCCAACATCACATATTATTTAATTTATGATTCATAAAAATTTTAACATCAAATCAAATATTAGTAGGGATGTCAATTTAGCCCGAAATCCGCGGGTTGACCCGATTAACCCGAGCTAAAATACGGGTTAGGGTCAAAATATTTTAGCCCGAAAAAAAATTAGCCCGAATAGCCTGAGACCAAATAACCCGAAGCACGAAACCCGTTGGGTTGGCCCGATTAACCCGGTTACTTTTTTATTAATATATCTATCATAATTATAGTACTAAAATCTACTTTTGATATTTAAGATCATATATATTAATTAAATTTTAAGTTATATGATTGTATTCAGTTCAAATAGTATTTAATACATAGTTAAGTTTATTTATTTACGAATTTAAAATATATTTAAATATTGCAAAAATTAAAAATAATATATTTTAATAGTTAAATTAATCATTATACTCATAAGAGTTTGTGATGTGTTTTGTATTTTTTATAAGAGAAAAATAATATTTTGTTT
>JAPKLW010002488.1:45363-77512 GCA_026898455.1 Plectranthus barbatus
TGTGATGTGTTTTGTATTTTTTATAAGAGAAAAATAATATTTTGTTTTTTTTTATTATTTAAAATATTAAAAGAGTGAAAATATATTAAAAATAAAAAAATAATTAATAAATTCATTGGCCCGACTGGCTAGCCCGAAAACCGACGGGTTAGGGTTAGGGTCAACATTTTTTAGCCCGAAAAATTTCTGCCCGATTTGACCCGGATCGATTGACCCGCAGCCCGATAGGACTGACCCGAAACCCGACGGGTTAGCCCAATGGACATCCCTAAATATTAGGGTATAATTCAATGATAAAGAAAACATTGGGGTATTTTTTATAGTTGAGGGTATTTTTAATTGACAAAATGAAATATTAGGGTATAATTCAAGGAAGGAAAAACAATAGGGTATTTTTCATAGTTAACCAATAGTTTAGGGTATTTTTCATAGTTTTCCCTTTTAATTTATGTATTATACTCCCTCCATCCCAGATTAATAGTTCCGTTTATTTTTGGCACATTAACCAAGATATGTGAGTGTAGAATGAGTTGAGTGGAATTAATATTTCATTGTTAAGTGTGAAAAAGTTGCATTTTTTAGAAACATGACCATTAAAGTGGGACGGACGAAAATAGGAAACATGACTATTAAAATGGGACGGAGGGAGTACATAAATAAAATATTAAATATTATATAAATATATATTTAGTATAAAAATATATTATATTAAACTTTTTTAAATTCAAATTAATCATTTAAATTAAGCATATTTAATTTTATTTTAGCTATATTTAATTAATTAAATGTAATTAATTAATTAATCACTATATTTTATTTATTTATTTTTATTAAAAATAAATAATATATATATATATATATATATAGGTATAAAAATTGTTATGACAAGTGAGACTCGTAACTAGTATAAAATAAAAATTGATGAATAAAAAATGATAATGAATGTTGATGTGAATATTTATGAAATATGAAATAATAAAAATTATTGATGTGGCGCACACGTTGCGGGATCTTAAAGTTTTAAGATCCGTCCCATTGTGTATGCCCTTAAAGCAACTATAGGGATCTTAAAATTTTAAGATCCGCACCTCATCCACTAATACACAAGAGAGAGATAATCTAAAATAATATCTCATTTGTTAAATTTTTTTTGGCCTGCACTCACGCGCACATGCGCCAGCGCCAGCGCCACACGCGTGTTGCTATTGGCGCGTGTGGTGATGGAATCCTTTTTTTTTTCTTTTATTTTATGTTTTAAATGTTTTTTTCCTTTTTCATTATAAATGTTAAATTGTTTTTTGTTTTTTGTTTTTTTCTTTTTCTTTTATTTTTATATTTTAAATATTTTTATATTTTATTTTACTTTTTATTAATATTTTATCCTCATTAGTTCATTCCATTTGATCCTCATTAGCAATTATTGAAGTTCATATCAATAAAATCTTTTATTCGCTTGGCTCGTTTTTAATTTATTTAGGATTTTATTTTGTACAAAATTATTAACAATACTAACCATTAAATTCCGAATTGATTCTGAGTTCTGACCCAAAAAAACTGAATAATAAATGATACTCATTTTGTAAGAATTTCTTTACAAGTCTGCTGCTACCGCATTTAGTTAAATAATTTAAATTTCAAAATTTCAAAAATAGACAGAATTTATTTCAGTCAAATTCAAGTTTGTTTGAAAACATCCCCACCTCTCCACGCCGTCAGATCGCCTCATCAAGAAATCAACGGTGAGCGATCAAAGTCCAACCGTAAGTACAGATTTCAAAGATAAAGAAAAATGGTCGGAAAGGATGATGATTAGCTTTCATGGTTTGACTGGAGGAAAAAAAATATAGTGTTGTTTGAAGAGAAATCTTTTCTCTTTCTTTCCCCTTTTTTGGTTGCGGCCTCTTTCTCTATTTCTCGCTCTCTTTCTCTCCCTTGTTTGGTTTCTGTTTTGAACGCAGGGAAGAAAGAGAGAGGGAAAAAAATACGCATTTTTTTTCCATTGTTGGGAAGAGTGGTTTGTTTTCATTTCCCTGTTGTGGGTTGCGTTCTTTCTTGGATTATATAATTGTGGGGTGAAAAAGAAAAGACTTTTCTTGAATTCCCTTTTCTGGGGTTTGGATTTCGATTGCCATATTTTCATCTTTTTTTCAAAGTGACGGGTGTGACAAGATGAATATGATGCGGCGGCTGAAGAGCATTGCTTCCGGCCGCTCCTCCGTTTCAGATCCTGTAATTTTCTTTAACTTTTGTTTGGTTTTCTGTATCTCCGTCTGTACATGAATACAAGTTTTAATCTGTTCTTTCAATTAGGCGTTATTGTTAAATATTTAGCTAGTCGCCCGGCATAATGAGCAGAAGGAAAAAAATATGATCGGTTATTTGATTGTAATGAGGTGGATTTCTATGAATTGTAATGACAATGTTGAGCTTATCTCGAATTTTGTGGAAACTGTTGGAGAAATTGTTTGAAATTTGAAAAAGATTTCTTGGTGGTTTCTGTTTGAGCTTTTGACGGTTTATTCTAACATTCAATTTCTTACTTTTTCTGTTTCTTTATTGGAGAAGAAATGTTTTCTTGTGTCTAAAAGCACGTTAATGTGTAGTATTGATTTTTGGAGACGTGTGGACTTATTCTAAAGCTGAGAATCTTGATAACGTCACGAAACTTGTGATTTTTGGATTTTTTTGTAGTTTGGTAATAAGTGGCTGTGAATTGTAGCTGCAATTTTGTTTTAGGTGGATTGAATAATGCATTCATGGCATTCGGTAGGATTAACTTTGTATGATCTCTCTGGAAAGGAAGTGGAATTAAAGATGAATAAGTACATCTGAATTCTAAAGCTTTATCCGTTTGTCACAGGGTGGGGATTCTGGCCTTATCAAGAGAGCGAAGGTGGAGCAAGAATTCGAACTCGCGGGAGAAAGTTATTTGAGAGCTCAGGAGCAGCATAAGGATGGTGATGCCTTGGAAGTTGCTGCAAGCACATCTGATAGTCATGATGTTAGAGGTGGGAAGCCTGGCTATGATGAGCTTCCAAAAGAAATGAACGATATGAAAATTAGAGATGATAGAACTGGTGGTCACGAGGGGAATGCCAAGGTTGGGTTCGGATTTATTTCTCTTTCGAGTGGTGGTGTGTGCTAGTTTGATATTTTGTAGCATTAATTGTAGAAGTAGTGTGTGAAGTTCTTCATTTTTTAGATGGATTAGTTTGCTGACATGGAGTTTCTATTGCAGGACATGGATCCAACTGTCATAAGTGGCAATGGGACGGAAGCTGGTCAGATAATCGTGACTTCAGTTGGTGGCCGCAATGGACAACCGAAACAGGTGAGTCATTTTGCTGGTTCATTGTTTTAGGATTTGTATAAAAGAGTGCATGTGTTTACCATATAATTCGTTTGATATGTTTCCTCAGACATTGTCGTACATGGCTGAGCGCGTTGTTGGCACTGGTTCGTTTGGAGTTGTATATCAGGTAATGTTGAAGAAATAAGCCCTCTGCCTGCTAAGGGTGTCTGCTTTATTTTATGTTGCTTAATTCGTTTGTGTTGTAGGCTAAATGCATCGAAACCAGTGAGTCTGTCGCCATAAAGAAGGTGCTTCAGGATAGGAGATACAAGAACAGGGAACTGCAGATAATGCAGTTACTTAACCATCCTAATGTTGTTCGGCTGAAGCATTCCTTCTATTCCACTACCGAAAAAAACGAGGTGTACCTTAATCTCGTTCTGGAGTTTGTACCGGAGACTGTGTATCGGGCATCCAGGCACTACAGCAGAGTGAGTCAGCACATGCCTGTTTTCTACATGCAGCTGTATGTATACCAGGTACGAAAACGGGCTGCAGCTCATTTCTTGTGATAGTTTCCAGCTATTTTAGTCGTTTTAGTTCTTGCATTGCTTTATTTAATTGTGATAATCTGAATCATTGTAGATATGCCGAGCCCTAAATTACCTTCATAGATTTATTGGAGTGTGTCACCGCGACATTAAGCCACAGAATCTACTGGTATGACTATTTGTTTCTCTTCTAAATGAATATAAATGTCTCGGTTGAAACAATCTATGTAGTAACATGATCTGCAGCTCTTTTTATGTATGGCCTGCAAACCAACGTTCTTTCTTCACTCCTCTCGGCCAATTTTCGTTGCAGGTTAATCCTCACACGCATCAAGTTAAAATCTGTGATTTTGGGAGCGCAAAGATGCTGGTATGTAATATCTCATCAAGAGTTTGAATAAAGTCCTAGCATGAAGCTGTCATTGAGATTCTGTTTCTGGTACAGGCACCCGGGGAACCAAACATCTCGTACATCTGCTCTCGTTATTACAGGGCCCCCGAGCTCATCTTCGGAGCTACAGAATACACGACTGCAATTGATATGTGGTCGGTTGGCTGCGTCATGGCTGAGCTACTCATGGGACAGGTAACCATACAATATGCTGCTACTCTTTGACTGGGAAATGCAAGTTTTTTGTCAAAAACAAGTCCTCACATTATTTGAACATGTGCAGCCTCTGTTTCCAGGAGAGAGCAGTGTTGATCAGCTAGTCGAAATAATTAAGGTACGCGACATATGATTTTCGCTGTTTTACATCTTGACCATTCTGTTGCTCGTTGCGACTCGCCCTCCGTTCTTTAACTTACGTTGTTTGTTTATAAGGTTTTGGGAACTCCGACAAGGGAGGAAATCAGGTGCATGAATCCGAACTACAATGAATTCAAATTTCCCCAGATCAAAGCCCACCCATGGCACAAGGTTGTCAAGCTCAACTCTAAAATCTTCATTCATATTCATATATTATTTATTCCTGGGGTGATAGTGAGCCGAGTCAAGTCGACCATGACCAAGCTCGAGCTCGACAAAAAAACTCAATGCTCAAGCTTGAGCTCGATTGAGTTTTTAAGCTTGGGTCGACTCGATCCAACTCAACTTTTAATTGTTTTTTATTTTAGTTATTCATAATCAAGTTATAAGTTTAGGGATAAAAAAACATAAATTATACTAAGCTCAATAAGACTCACAAGCTTAGCTCGAACCCAGGGTCACTCGGGCTTGATTTAAGCTCGAGCTCAATAAGCCTCACAGGCCTATTGAGTTTTGAATTCTAAATTATGAGCTTGAACTTGACTCAGTTAATATGAGTTTGTTTCGAAATTATTTTCGAGACAATCTCGAGCCAGCTCGACTTATGCTCACCCTTATTTGTTCCTCTACAATCCACATTTTAGTAATTCCTGAAAAACAAAAACAATAAAGGGATATCAGAAACAAAACCTTGACAAAATTCATATTTTTTGCAGGTATTTAACAGGAGGATGCCAGCTGAAGCTATGGATTTAGTGTCGAGGCTTCTCCAATATTCTCCGACTCTACGTTTCACCGCTGTAAGTGATTCCCTCTAAAACCAAGAACCCTTCAGCCATCCGCCAGAAACAACCCAACTGGATGAATATTCATCTCCATCTCCATTCTTTCTCAGTTGGAAGCTTGCGCACACCCATTTTTCGACGATTTAAGGGCACCGAATGCATGCTTACCCAACGGGCGACCGCTGCCTCCCCTATTCGACTTCTCATCAGAAGGTTAGTGTATATATGTTTCATAACACACCCTTTGTTTTCTCTTCAGTACTTCCTCTGCCTCTTAGCCACGACTGCTCCTTCTCACAGAACTAGCCGGTGCACCACGCGAGCTGCTGCAACGACTCATTCCCGAACATTCGAGGAAGCAAAGTTGCTGAAACTGGTTCTTGTGTTTGGAGATTGTGGGAAAGGTGTGTGGTTTATATATAGATATGTCCAGTTTGCAGGTGTCCATGCATGTAGGGTGATGGAGGCTTGCAAAGCTGGAGACAGTTTTATTAGTTTATTTCTTGTAGTTCTTAATAAAAGCATGAGTTTCTTTTTCCATTTTTTTTTATTGGTTTTTGGTTTAATTGCATATCTTGATTTTGATTACATCGTTTATTAGTTTTGTAATTATAATGCATTTTTTAAATCTTTGCAATTATAATGATTTTGTAATTTAACACAATTCTTTTGGTCCAAAAAGCTATTATATAAAACTAACTTTTTAGAATGTTGTTCGTGTTTACTTTAAGTTCGAATAATTTTTAATGGGTGGTTTTCAGATTATTTATATTAGGTAGTTGGTGCTTTTAAGTTTGCCCCACCATTTTAAAATATGTATGAATCATTATTAGGTTTTTTTTTTCTCATCAAAACCTGAAAATTTTTAAATCTACATCATGAAATTTGATGGTGTGAGATTTGAAATAGTGTAACTTGGGCAAAATGTTTTTTAGGAAGATTTATTTAACCATTCTTAAAATGTATAATCAATTATATGTAAATGTTGTTTTAAAAAATTTAGTACCAAATAAGGTAACAAAAATAAGTTATCACAAAACTTATACATTGAAAATCATTTAAATGTAAAATAAATGCAACCAATGACAAAGGACTTAATTCTTTGTATGAATGATTTTTATTTGATAGTTATTTTGGGACTAAAAAAACCATGTCGTATTTTTCAAAATTTTATATATTAGATCTAGATATATATTAACTCACAAAATATCATCATATTATATAAGTCAGATTGGACAATATAATAAATGTGATAATAATAATTAAAATTGAAAAATTAACTTCATCACTCATATTATATTATCAAATTTCTTGATATATTAGCATGTGACCACGAGCTGAGTGACATTGATGTAATATATATTCTCATATCCATTGCAAACTTATATCTGATCAGTTATAAAATTCACAACTTCCATAAATAACTATTGATCAGATAATCAAATATGAGAATTAAATTAGAATATATAAATCGGCACATAGTAGGAATTTAATCCCAATTGATTGGCATAGAAAATTGTAAAATTCAATCACAAGAATCTACTATACGAGTTTAGCTAATATATAACTGAAGTAATAGAAATTAGTCACAAATAGAAATAACTCATTAAAAAGAAATAGAAAATCGTATAAAATATAAATATAGTATGTGTATTGAAATAATGGAAGATATGTTTCTTGTCTATTTAAATTGTGTAGCCTCCAAGATATAAATTGAGAAAATATAAAATGTTCCTATTTATCGATGTACTAAATTATTTATAACAATTATTCATGAAGTGATTTTTTTTAATTGTTGTATTTAAATCATTTAGATAATCCAAAGCGAATAACTGTTTGTCATTTTAATTAATATAGAAATAAATGTCCCTCAAATCACATCTTCATTTCTGACCGTCCGATCATCTCACAATCATTACTACGTTCAAACAAAGATCCCAATCAAGAAGCAGCACAACACCGTCACACATCTCTCCGGCCAAAACGATGTCGTCCAGCGCGGACTCCCCGTCACCCGCCGCCGTCGACCCAACGCCGTTACTCGGCGATCAAATCTTTCGCGCCCGCCGCCGCCCCCGATTCCTCCGCCGACCTCCCAGCCTCCGCGGTGCCGCTAACTTTCTCCGTCGCGCCAGTAGCAGGAGCCGCACCATGCGCGAGCCCTCCGTCCGCGTTCGGGAAGCAGCCGCCGAGGAAATCGAGGAACGGCAGAGTGATTGGGCTTACTCTAAGCCGATTGTAATCCTTGACCTCCTCTGGAACATCTCATTCGTTGTCGTCTCGATTTCGGTGCTGATTATGAGCCGGAATGAGACCCCTTCGATGCCGTTGAGGCTCTGGACTGCCGGTTACGCGTTGCAATGCGTTCTTCATGCAGTGTGTGTTTGCTACGAGTATAGGAAGAGATATTTGGACGAGAACTCACAAGAGAGCGAGGGAGGTCAGTTAGGGTACCGTCAGGATTACTCGAATTCGAGCTCTGGAAGTGATGATGTTGATTCTACCGGTTATTTCTCCGATCACAGGCAGAGTGATGATGAAGCTAGGTACGGTTTAATTTTTGTGCCAATGAAGGGTTGATCAAAGTGGAATTCAGTTGGGATTTCGCTGGATTAGTTAAATTCGTTATTTATTCATAATTATCTAAACAGGTATTAGGATTATATTATCTGTTTTCACTATTTTATTCATAATAGTTGGCGATTTTGATTTCAGTTTGATTATGTGCTATGCAGTAGTTGGCCTAGCATTATGATTAGTGTCCTAATTTTAGGAGGATTGAGTAATGTCTCTTAATCCATTGATAAATTTGTCATTGTATTAAATCGGTATTGAGGTATCTATTATTGTAATGGGGTTGATTCTGATATATGCTTAGGTTCAATTCATCCTTACAAAATCAGTTTGTAAGTAGAGGGATATATTCACTATTATAAGATGATTTATGTATTTTTATCCTGTCAATGTGTGATAATAACATAGAAGTTTTTCATGTACTATAAAAACGTAAAATCTGGTTGTCTTTAAGAAGTCAGTTCGATCCAGTTGTTCCTCAAGTAGGTTTGTTCCACCAATAATGCTTTTAGGGTTTCTGTTATTCAATATGAATACTCATAATTTGGTGTCCGTGTGTGTGAGGTGGGTGGGCGGAAAATGTTCTTATTTTCGTATGTATTAGCCGTTAAGCATGTTAAACTCAAAATGGCCTTTTGAAAGAATTTGCTAGGCCCATTAGTGAAAGTTTAGCTAGTGATTTGGTAATGCCATTGTCAGGTGACTGTGTAAATAGGATTCTGGTAGAATTGTTTCCAAGTTTTTGTATTCTCAATCTTATCCAGGAACTATTGGTGCTTGATGAATTTAAGGAAGTTTGAAACTTTAACTGCATGCCGAGTAACTCTGATTCCTTCCTTTCTCCATGAGTGATTTAGCAAAGCAGGTGATTGTTTGTATTTTGAGGCTGTATTTGGTTTGATTACCGAGTAGTGATTCTTTTCTTTGTTTGTTTCCTCTAATGGTTTTTATCTAGTTGTGTTTTTTGAATACCAACACTTGGATAGTACATAACAGTGGGCACCCTGCATTTTCCTTAACTACAACTTTGAGCATGATCCAAGAAACTTTTATGGCTTCCCTTATAATAAGTAGATTCTAGCATGATGGTGATGTTAACTCGCTGGTATTTACTTGGCAGTGTTGCTAAACATTTGGAGTCTGCAAATACTATGTTTTCCTTCATTTGGTGGGTAATTGGATTCTACTGGGTATCTGCGGGTGGCCAAAGTTTACCTAGTGAGGCGCCTCAACTTTACTGGTCTGTCCAAGTACTAAAGTTATTTCAGTTTTGGCTTATTTCCGAATTTTTTTTTACGTATCATCAACCATTTTCTTGCAGGCTTTGCATTACATTTTTGGCATTCGATGTGTTCTTTGTTGTCATTTGCGTTGCTGTAGCTTGTGTAATTGGACTTGCTGTTTGCTGCTGTCTACCATGTATTATTGCAATCTTATATGCTGTTGCCGACCAGGTAGGTTACTGTTTAGTATCTTTTTGTTTTTGAGATGAATAAAGTTATGTCATGCTGATGCGAAATAGACTCCTTTCTTTCTTGCAATAAGGGTTGTTAACTAGAAATGTTGGGTTTGTTGAGACTTTTCACATATTGACTAAGTGACCTGCTCAAACACTGTTATATTTTTTAATGTTGCTAATGTTGAGATTTTCTTTATTAATCCTGGAAGAAAAAATTACCTACTGATATGAGGTGCTGTACCATTAACTAGCCACTCACAGAAGGATTTAGGATACGATTTTATGCGTTTAGTCTCTGAGCTTTCCTACTAGACTGCTTTTGTGTCGTTGCTTACCTGCTGATTATGTCTTAGATACCCCATTGCTATCCTTTTACCTGATTGGCCGGCAATTTCTAGAGCGATATTAATGCAATCCAAAAACAAACAAAACTGAAGGGGAGTAGGAAAATTATGATGTTTGAGCTTGTCTTGGATGTCCTGCAATGCTATATCTTCCACACTTTAATTATTGCCTAGCTGAAACTACTAACATATCCATCTTGAATGACTCCTAGTGCTTGTTACTTCTGTACTCACCAAATAGGCGAATAACATTTCTATATTGATTTAGTTTTAGTGCTTGTTATTTGTGCACTCACCAAATGAAGGGACATCGTATGATCTGGTATTACATTAGACATCGAATGAACTTCTAATTGTCGATTGGAGGTTCCACTTATTATCTTACTGGTTGTTTGCCTCGACTTATTCTTCTCTGGCTGGTAGCCTGCTCCAGCCACTTTTGAGTCTTGCAGTTTTCTCTCCTTGATGTTATGATTTTTACTTTTGATATCATTTTGATAATTCTGACGCAACTCCAAATGATTCTGGGGTCCTGATGGTTGGATTTGTTATATGAATCAACTAAGAAAGCTATTTTGGAATTTATTGAAGTCGATTTTATATAGTTGAGAACTGGCAGGTGGTTAATGGGTTGGACTTCTGCCAAATGTCTTTTTCCTTTTAGCAGTAAGAGTAAGAGGATCTCATATTTTTATGAGATAGCCCTCTACATTGGCAAGTCATAAAGATGAGAAGGGGGATGAGAATGAAGTAAGTGTGAGGGGGGCTGTCTGCTGAGGATGAAGATGGACTTAGTTTTTTTTTTAATCCCCATTTTAGTCTTAAATTTATAGATTTATTCATAGTATTGAGATTAGTTTTAGTGTATGAATATTTTTATACATTTATCATTACTCTTCGTCGATTTTTTGTAATTAACAAATTTACTGAAGTCCCCCCTTCCAAAATTCTTGGATCTGCCACTATAGTTGAGTGTGCGATCTTCATGTTGTGCTACAGGAAGGAGCTACTAAGGATGATATCGAGAGACTACCTAGATACAAATTTCGGAAAATTGGTGATTTGGAGAAGCAAAATGGTGAAATTGAAGGATCATTTGGTGGAATAATGACTGAATGCGACACTGACTCTCCCCTAGAGCATGTTCTTCCTGTTGAGGATGCTGTATGTCCTCTTACGTACCCTTTTACATCTTGTGGGATGCAATGAATCACACTCTCTGAATGCATCTTCTCCATGCAATATCTTGGCTTTTTAAAAATAAATTCATGACTTTTGTGCATATTGCTGGATGTAATTCTGATGCTGGATAATGGTTGTTGCATTGCAGGAATGCTGCATTTGCCTCTGTGCTTACGAAGATGGAACGGAACTGCGCGAGCTCCCCTGCGGCCACCATTTTCACTCTCCCTGTATAGACAAGTGGCTGTACATAAACGCCACCTGCCCCCTCTGCAAATTCAACATACTCAAAAATGGCATACAAAGTGGTAGTGAAGAAGCATGATCGTTTGTGTAGACATTACATAGCCTCGTGCGATGTGGCCGGGGCTGGTTTCAGACAATCTGCTCCGAGCTTGAATGCGGCAGCTGCCTGCTGGTTTGTTGTTTTTGATAGAGTGAACTTGTGTGGTGTTGAAGCAGTTATAGAAGAAATTAGCCACGTTTGGTTTGTCAGAAGCGTAGAAGTCTGTATTGAAATAGATGAACAACCTTGTCCTTGTTATTTATGCCGACGATTATTCGTTGGTTCATGTAAATTTATGTATGGCTCTACTGCTTCTGCTTATTTCCCATGTTCAGATTTTCTTTTTAATACTCTGATTTTTAAGATGACAAAAACATAAAAATTCAAGGTTTGATAAAACTTAACTTTTTTAAGTAATAAATTATAAATGAAAATTGTAAAGGCTCTGTGAACTTATTTCAAAACAAAGTTGACTAAGATATGATTTGAGTCTGAATTCGATAAAATTCGTGATTTATCGAGCTAATTATTTTAGGAAAGGTCTCAGGTTAGGCATGCCTAAATGGTTTAGGTGGGTTTTATCCATTAACCCAACCCAAATCCATCTAATATATTCTAATTGGGGATTAATAATTTCAATTTGGGATGAGTGAACTTATTTGGGTATGAATAAAACCTGCCTAAACCGTTTAGGCGTGCTTAACGCAAGTTTTTGCTATTATTTTAAAGTTCAAGCTTGAGTTTGTTTAGGTTAATATAAATCAATTTTTTTTTTTTTTTAAAAACTGATAAATAATTTGAAATTGGTTGGATTGATGCTCACCTCCATATTTGAAGGGTAAGCTGGAATATATAATACTCCGCTAAGATGTATGTTAGGTAGGCATCAAGAAATTCTTATGTTTTGTTTTGTTAAATTATGGGAAATTGAACTCATCATGGATATATACAGAATTGAAAGATTGGTTCGATCACGTCTTATCTTATATTTATATTTTATTTTAAAAAATATAAAAACTAAGGTTGTTGGACGACCATTTCTGCAAGCCTGTAATATCTTCATGACTTCATCCCTAACTCATGAGGAGATTTGGACCTCTGTTGTGTCAAACTCAAAAAACGGTGTTCTACATAATCCCCACCACATACACTATTGGATATCAGGGCTGCAAGACCCGTTCTCCGGCCTGTTACTTGACAGACTCCTACCTAATCCTGATTGGGTTAGGGTTCCTCGCATAGACTCGGGTCTGCTCTTCGAGCTTGGACCGCCGTGGACTCCTCTGGATCTTCCGATCAAGTGTACTCGTGCCTTACCACGCAGATTAGGGACAAGATATTGGCTCAGAACTCACCTTGTGAGCCCCTGCCTTCCACCGACCGAGGGGAGGAAGAGAAATAATGGACTAGGGTTTAGACTCCCTCAATCATTCACCAGCTCACCGGAATCACACTCAGATCGCATAGAGATGAAGAGAGAAGGGAGAGCTTTTCAGAGAAGAGAGAGAGAGAGAGAGTGTGGCGCACGATTTAGGGTTAGGGTTTCACACGATGAGAGAAGAAACTGGGTTACAACTTTATATAATAGGGTCAGTTGTAACCGCCCCTAACCGCTTACCCGAACCGAAAGTCTAACCTGAGTATCCAGTCCATAAACACGACCAAGGAGCTGGGCTCGGAATAATAAGGAAGCTGGGCTTGGTAATTAAGTAGCGCAAACCAAGGCCACATAATTTCCACATTCTCCACCTTGGCCGTGGTTGCAGGGGCTTTCACTTATTGGATGTCATCATCGCCAATTGCCTAACTATACATGTACTAGGACTTGAAGGTAAGGCTAAGGTACACTATCACAGAAGATTAGTACCTGCAAAACAAAGACAATACCCTACATAAGAAATGATAATAACACAAAGTTTGTTCAAACCATCAAGTTAAATTGATTAACTTAAGTCACAAAGTCCTAAGAGTTAAACACATTAACACTAATAAGAAACACAGAAGTTACATGTCATAAAAACATAGATTATGAAGTGAATTGGAGTGCATGAACTAAAATCTGATATATTATACACAGAGAGGGTTTTAATCATGCTCAAAATTGAGAATATCTTGACATGACATGAATTTTTCAAGAGGTAAACACTTAGTTACCATGTCAGCTGGATTGAATTCAGATGCAATTTTCTTTAAAGAAATGACTCATTTTTCTACTACATCTCTAATGAAATGAAATCTAACATCTATGTGTTTGGTTCAATCATGAAAAACAGGATTCTTACAAAGTTGGATAGCAGATTGAGAGTCAGAATACACAATAGGATTCTCACTTAGAAACTTAATCTCAGATAGTAAGCCCTTCAGCCAAATGGCTTCCTTAAATGCATCAGTTATAGCAATATATTCAGATTCTGTAGTGGATAAAGCAACAACAGGTTGTAACTGAGATTTCCAACTAACACATGCACCACATAAGGTAAAAACATAGGATGTAGTTGACTTCCTATTATCTCTATCATTGGAATAATTAGAATCAACATATCCAACAAGATAAACAATATTGGAACATTTTGAAAATCTCAGACCAGTATTATGTGTGTGCTTTAGATATCCGAGTAATCATTTAAGAGCATCCCAATGGGGCTTACCAGGATTCGACATGTATCTACTCAATAAGCTAACACTGTAAGCAATATCAGGTCTTGTACTGATTATCAGATACATCACAGAACCAACAATATTAGTGTAAGGAACATATTTTATTTCACTTATTTCAGAATCTGTCTTTGGACATTGATCCTTACTTAGTTGAAAATGAGATGCAAGAGGAACATTGAAATGTTTGGCTGAATTCATAGAAAATTTTGAAAAGATTTTAGAAATATATGCAGACCGGTTAATAACCAAGGTTGACTTAGATCTATTCCTGACAATATCCATACCAAGTATTCTCCTAGCATTGCCTAAGTCTTTCATCTTGAAATGCTTACTTAAATGATCTTGAAAATATCTCACAGAGTTCATGCTAGGATTAACAATTAGCATATCATCGACATAGAGAAGTAGGAAAGTAGGCATGTTGTTTTCAATTTTGAAATACAAGCAGTGGTCATGAACACTTCTTTCAAATTTTAAAGTTTTCATTACAGTATCAAATTTGATATTCCACTGCCTAGGAGATTGTTTTAATCCATAAAAGGCCTTTCTTAACAGACATACATGGTCAGGATGTTTCAGATCACAAAAGGCCTCAGGTTGGTTCATATAAATGCATAAATCAAGATCACCATACAAGAAGGCAGTGGTAACATCCATTTGAACAGTTTCTCAATCAAAATGAGCAATTAATGCAAGCATTATTCAGACAGTGGTAAACTTGACAATAGGAGCAAAAGTTCCAGAGTAATCAATGCCTTCATTTTGGGTAAATCTTTTAGCAACTAACCTAGCCTTATATCTTATAGATTTTCCATCATGTTTGATCTTATACAACCATTTACAATCAACAACAGAGAAGTTAGTGGTTCTAGGTGATGGGTTTTGTATACTGAAAGCATTTATTACAATGAGTATACAACGGTTTATTTCTCCCATCTGTTAACAATCTTACATGTGTGAACAATGGTATCATCTTGTCTCACCAATAGGGACGATCATACGGCGTGTTGTAGATCGCAGAAGACAATATGATCACTTGACCTAGTGAGACATAAACCTGATCACAGCCGAGACAGTGTATGAGGATACGACTGTCCGGATGGCTGCGGCATTGTCGGAATAAGTAGTCTGTCTTGGTTACTTGACATGCTGGTACGCAGAGGTGGCGTATTGATGGACCGCAGTGAGATATATTCATCTGTCTGACATCAGCGAATAAAAGATCTCGTTATATTGATTGAGTCCAAACCCTAACGAAAGTTCAGGGGTTTGCACGGGTTGACTGTTGCTTTGACTTGCCATGGTGGAGAGCCTAAGTAACGTGCTCGTATATCCGCATCTTGGGTAACAGCAGTTCGTGTAGTACCGCCTGAGACTGGACTTAGGTAACCATATCCGAGTAATAGGATGGGGACATTCCCTGAGGAGCTCAATAATATTCATCGTGCCAAAGTCCTGCAGGCTGATTAAGTTCAGGCACGAGTGATAAGGTTTGAGTGGTACTACTCAGGAATTGTAAGATATTAATTAATTGTAGTTAGAGCTTGTCAGAGGCTCCGATTAATTAATGGATGTCCGGTAACCTTAAATATGGGGATTCTCAATTAATGCAACCCGTTCTCATAACGTGGTAATAAAGGGGTAGGTCAGTATTAATTCTGTGGTGAAAAAGAATTAATATTAATTAATAAATTGTGTCCTGGGTTGTGGACATGAGAATTAATTAATTTATAGGCCCACTTTATTATTTGCATTAGGTCCTAGGACTGGCCCAATTAAATATGCTGAATTGAGCCCAAAATGGCCCATTAGGGTTTCCAACCCTAGGTCTATAAATAGACAACTCTCTCTCATAATTCATAACAAAGTTGAAACACACTAAACCCTAGAGAGAGAGGAGGCGCCGATTTTGGGAGTTTAAAGGAGGAGAATTTCGATTCTGGTCCTGCTCAGAATACAGATCTACGGAGTCCTCACAAGTAGTAGATCTGAACAACATTGGGACACAACCCTGAAGATATGATCTGGAGAACAGATTTCTCTTCTCATCTCTCTTTGATTTTTGATTTTAATCTAGAAATTAGATCTATAATTTCTATTTCCGCAGATTAAATCGGATCGCGTGGTTGAATTGAGATTTGGAATTCAAACACGAAAGATCGGTTCAGACTCAACGGAGTTACGGTAAACCCTAAATCCACAATTCTTCGTATTAAATTCATAGGAGCATGCTAGGGTTTTGAGAATTTGAATTATGAGCAATATCCATAGATCGATCCGGTTCAGTTTGGTTTTGGTGATTCGGTTCACGGAAAAACCATACAATTGGTATCAGAGCCAGGTTTCTGATTTATGGCTCTGTTGTTCTTAATAAAATTCGATATGCATGTATGAATTTATTATTTTGTGGATGTTTGGTTTTTGTTCCTCGTGGCAACCCGTTAATTCAGCCCGCAGTGGTGTATCCGTGTAGGGCTGAATTGTTTTGTAAAATCACGAGAAAATCCGTGATTAGTGTAGATTTAAAAATTGTAATAGAATATATTTTCTGTAATTTTCAAATTATGTAATTGGACGGGTCGAGGACGAAGAACAAAGACGGAGCCGGCGGAGACGACGGCACGCAGCGCGGCAGGCGCGCGGCCCGCGCAGGCAGCACCCACGGCGCGCGGGCGTGGCATGGCAGCAGCGCGCGAGAGCGAGGCGCTGGCTGGTGGCCGGCGGCGGCGGTCGGCAGTGGCTTCGGCTGTCGTCGGCTGCTGTCCTGTCGCGGTAGCTTGTGTTTTTCTGGTTTGTGCAATCCTGTGTAAACCCTTGGGTTTGCATTAGGGTTAGGGCAAATCATCAGATCACAAAGGCCTAAAAAATCCAAAAGATTTGGTGTATCCAGATTTGAAGGCCCTTGAAGATTTGGAAGATTTGAAAAGATTTGGATTTATCCAAATTAATTGAAAATTCAAATTTGTAATAGATAGATATTATTTTCTATTTTTTTGGGGCTACGAGGAATTTTTGTTTGCCTTAATTGTCCTCGTATGATATGTGATTTATTTATGTGCGCAATTTAAGCATGTGTAGATAATAGGAAAAGCATGTTTTACTGCTTTTATTATTTACAGTTTTTTCAAGCATGCTTATGTGATTAATTTCTTTTGTTGGATTATATTTTAGGAATTTTTGGGCTTGTTTAATTACATGCAAAAATTTGGAAAATATAATGACAAAGAAATTATATGTGCGCATAAAGAAACCTTTTAAAAGAAAAATACTAAGCAAATTTTTTAATTAAAATCAATAGACCTCCACAAAGCGGTC
Organism: Plectranthus barbatus; assembly: GCA_026898455.1. Lineage (NCBI taxonomy): Eukaryota > Viridiplantae > Streptophyta > Magnoliopsida > Lamiales > Lamiaceae > Plectranthus > Plectranthus barbatus. The sequence goes on from JAPKLW010002488.1 coordinate 62,558, forward strand.
TTAGACTATAAGTGTATCTCTCGTTCTAGTAAACGTCTACGTGTGTAGCTTGCTAGTTCCCGGAGGTGCATGGGTACAGTTGTTGGGATTTCTAGACAAACAATTTAAATCATGTGAATAGTGGGAGGGCTTTGCGTAAACGTCTACGAGTGTAGCTTGCGTAGACCTCTTTTACAAGTATTCTAGGATTGATTTAAATTATAGATAACAAAAGCTTTAAGGGCTGTGCGGTATGGTTACGTGCCATGCTAAACTGTCTCTTTTGGCCGAAGTTAAATTTGTGATTAATTGCTTAGAAGCATCATAGAATATAATGCAAGAATTGCATCCCTGTTCTTGAGAGATGGCTTGGTCTAAGGTTTTCACTAATTATTAATTTCTTGTGTCAAAAGCATCCTGACATGGTAGTGAAATTAAAGAATTGGGGCTTAAAACCCGCAGTTCTGGTTGAGGGTGATATCGTAAACGTCTACGAGTGTAGCTTGCGGTGGGAACTCTTGGGCAATTAGTCTGCTGTATCGAAAGGTATGAAGCCGAAAAGAGCGATTAAGAAGAAGGCTGGAAGGGTAATTGCGAAGGACGTGGGAGATGTTAATAAGCCTATGGCGGAAACTTCGAGGGACAAGTGTTTTCAGGTGTGGTAAGAAAGGACATTGGAGGAAAGATTGTCAGGCCCACAAGGCTAGACAGGGTATGCCATTTGCATGTATAGCTGAAGCATGATTAGAGTGCGGCGTTGCTCTTCCAAGAGCTGTAAGCGCTGACTTGTTGATCATGTTGTTGTACTTTGCAGGGGACCGAGCCGACAAGGCTGGTGAGTGATGGCAAGAAGATACCAAACTGGATGAAGGCAACGTTTTATGACGGAGCTTTATGGAGTTTTCTTTTCCTTATGTTTTGATGAATTAAAGTACATTTGAGAATTTATTTGTGGGCCGTGGTTTATCGGCAGGACAAATTTCATCAACTTTTATGGATATTTGTTATTTATGATTTTATCATTGGTAATAACAATGTTGTCCATTATGGTATGTTGATTTACAATCTCTATGTTGCTTTGATCAAATTTGTCCTTAAGTATTGCATGTAATTCATCCGTAATTGATAATCCTAGGAAGAGAAAACTTACTTCTTCTGATGAGGATCTTACATATCTCTGGCACTTGAGACTGGGTCACATCAGCTTGAAGCGGATTCAAAGACTTGCAGATGACGGTACATTGGACCTAATCCAGGCTGTACCTTATCAAGTCTGCGAATCCCGCATCGAGGGCAAGATGTCAACTAGGCCTTTCAAGGCTAGTCAGTCTCGAGCAGAGGATATGTTGGAATTGATCCATTCTGACTTATGTGGACCGATGTCCACGCAGGCTCGTGGAGGGTACGAGTACTTCGTCACTTTCATTGACGATTACTCAAGGTACGGATACGTTTACCTGCTTCGCTACAAGTCTGAATGCTTTGAGAAATTCAAAGAGTTCAAGGCTGAGGTAGAAAAGAAGGTCGGGAAAACTATCAAGTCGCTGCGATCTGACCGCGGTGGCGAATACCTCGGTAACGAGTTCCTGCAATATTTTTCAGAAAATAGGATTACATCCCAGTGGACTGCACCGGGTACTCCCCAGCAAAACGGTGTAGCTGAAAGAAGAAATAGGACTCTCCTAGAGATGGTAAGATCAATGATGAGTTATGCAAACTTACCAATTTCGTTTTGGGGTTACGCATTGGAAACAACAGCTTACGTGCTTAATGTGGTGCCTTCTAAATCAGTTCATAAGACGCCTTTTGAGCTCTTCCTTGGTCGCAAACCTAGTTTGTGCAAGTTTAGAGTATGGGGCTGTCCGACACACGTACTGTCGAAGGAACCTGATAAGTTAGAAAGCAGGTCAAAAGTAATGATGTTCATAGGGTATCCCAGGCAAACGAAAGGTGGTTACTTTTACTGTCCTGAGAGTCAAAAAGTCGTTGTTAGCACCAACGCTAGACTCTTGGAGGACGAGTATGTGAGTAATCACAGTTCAAGGAGTGATATCGTTCTTCAAGAAATTGAGAACGAGAATGCAATTCCAAGGGAAGGGGAACGTGTAGATGTGGGTGCACCTGTGAGAGGTACAACACCACAGACACGTTCTTCAGTGCAAGGTACAGGACCTCAAGTCACTGCACCTACTACTGACACGGCACCGATGCCTCGTCGTAGTGGGAGAGTTATTTTCCAGCCAGAAAGGTACATGTTCGTGGGTGAGTCTTCGGACTTGAGCCCGGAAGACAGACATGAGGACTCTGACCCACTAACTTACGAAGAGGCAGTGCAGGACAAGGATGTTGCCAAATGGCGTGTCGCCATGGATTCTGAAATTGAATCCATAGTTGCTATGGATGTATACCAGAAAACTGATTTGCCGGATGGCTTTAGGGCCATAGGGTGCAAATGGGTATACAAAAGAAAGAAAGGGGCGGATGGAAAGATCACGGTTTTTAAGGCCAGGCTGGTGGCAAAGAGTTATAGTCAGAAAGAGGGCATTGACTAGGGGTGTGCACGGTTTGGCCGAAACTGGCCGAACCGGCCAAACCAAATTAATTTGGCCGATTTGGCTGGTTTGAAAAAAATGATTTGCCGGGTTGGTTTGAAAAATCTCAAACCGGATGATTTGGTTTGGCCGACGGTTTGAAGGATGAAACTGGCCGTTTCGGCCGAACCGGCCGTATAAATAATATAATTTTAAATATAATAATGATAATAAAATATTATTTGATAGAAAGCTAAAATATCAATTATATTGATATACATATCCAATGCATATATTCTTTCGAATTGTAACCCTATAAATCAACTTATATATAATTGTTTCTTGCAACCATAATATTATTTATTTATTATTTATCTCATATTTATAATTAATGACAAACGATACATATTTATATTAGTTTTATTTTGTGTATCATTCTTTCATTAATTTCTAATAATAAAATTGATATACAAGTTTCATTTTTTATAATTTTTTAGTTGAATAATCTTCAAACCGTTTAAACCAGCTGAACCAGACTGTTTTAATATGGTTTGGCCGGTTTGGTTTGAAATAATTATTTGGCTGGTTTGGTTTGTGAAAATTTCAAACCGTACCTATTGGTTTGGTCCGTACTTTGCCCCTTAAACCGGCCAAACCGGACCGTGCACACCCCTAATATTGACAATGACGAAACCTTTTCACCCGTAGCCATGCTCAAATCCATCCGGATACTCCTTGCCATAGCTTCACATATGGACCTCGAGATCTGACAGATGGATGTCAAAACGGCTTTTCTAAACAGTTACTTTGAAGAAGGTAGGGACATGTATATGCAGCAACCCGAGGGTTACATAAGCAAGGGCAAAGAACATCTTGTCTGGAAGCTTAGGAAGTCCTTGTATGGACTTAAGCAAGCTTCAAGGTCGTGGAACTTACGTTTCAACGATGTGATCAAATCCTATGGATTTGCACATTTGGAAAACGAAAGTTGTGTTTACCGAATTTGTGTCAGTGGGAGTGTGGTCTTCCTTGCACTATACGTTGATGACATACTCCTATTTGGAAACAACAAGGGAGTGATGTCCGAAATCAAGGTTTGGTTATCCGAACAAGTCCAAATGAAGGATCTGGGAGAACTGGCTACATTCTTGGGATTAAGGTCTTACGAGATCGTAAGAGAAGAATGTTGAGCTTATCCCAGGCATCTTATGTGGATACTGTGATAGCCCGGTTCAGCATGCAACTCGCCAAGAAAGGCTTGCTACCTTTCAGACATGGCGTTCGTCTTTCTGGTGGGCAGTGTCCTCAGACACAGCGGGAGAAAGACGAGATGAGTCTTGTACCATACGCTTCGGTGGTGGGTAGTCTCATGTATGCGATGCTGTGTACCAGGCCAGATATCTGTTATGCCGTTGGCATGGTAGCAAGATATCGGTCTAACCCTGGACAGGCGCACTGGAATGCTGTAAAGCACATCCTCAAGTATTTGAAAAGAACTAGGAATTTCTGCCTAGTTTATCAAAGTGAGGATTTGTGCCATGTAGGTTATACAGACTCGGATTTTCAAGGGGACCAGGATGAGAAGAAATCGACCTCAGGATATGTGTTTACCCTGGGAGGTGGAGCTGTATCTTGGAGGAGCTCAAAGCAGAAATGCATTGTTGACTCCACCATGGAGGCGGAATATGTCGCCGCCTCCGACGCCTCAAAAGAGGGGGTGTGGCTCCGGAACTACCTTTTAGAGTTGGGCGTGATCCCGAGTTTGCCGAGGAGCATCACAATTTATTATGATAACTCTGGTGCAGTGGCAAACTCAAAGGAACCGCGGTCTCACAGGGCAAGCAAACACATAGAGAGAAAGTACCATATCATACGAGAAATCGTATCGAGAGGCGATATGCTGATTAAGAAGATTGACACTGCTGACAATCTTGCTGATCCGTTTACAAAGAGCTTACCGCAGAAAGTTTACGAAAGATATATTCGTGAGCTGGGTCTGAGGTGGATGCCGACCACTGACAGTGGTTAAAGTGACAGCAGACTAGATAGACGGACTGCATACTCTGTAATAGCTTAGTTATGCTTTGAGTATAAGTGGGAGATTGATGGGTTTTGTATACTGAAAGCATTTATTACAATGAGTATACAACGGTTTATTTCTCCTATCTGTTAACATCTTACATGTGTGAACAATGGTATCCTCTTGTCTCACCGATAGGGACGATCATACGGCGTGTTGTAGATCGCAGAAGACAGTATGATCACTTGACCTAGTGAGACATAAACCTGATCACAGCCGAGACAGCGTATGAGGATACGACTGTCCGGATGGCTGCGGCATTGTCGGAATAAGTAGTCTGTCTTGGTTACTTGACATGCTGGTACGCAGAGGTAGCGAATTGATGGACCGCAGTGGGATATATTCGTCTGTCTGACATCAGCGAATAAAAGATCTCGTTATATTGATTGAGTCCAAACCCTAACGAAGGTTCAGGGGTTTGCACGGGTTGACTGTTGCTTTGACTTGCCATGGTGGAGAGCCTAAGTAACATGCTCGTATATCCGCATCTTGGGTAACAGCAGTTCGTGTAGTACCGCCTGATACTGGACTTAGGTAACCATATCCGAGTAATAGGATGGGGACATTCCCTGAGGAGCTCAATAACATTCATCGCGTCAAAGTCCTGCAGGCTGATTAAGTTCAGGCACGAGTGATAAGGTTTGAGTGGTACTACTCAGGAATTATAAGATATTAATTAATTGTAGTTAGAGCTTGTCAGAGGCTCCGATTAATTAATGGATGTCCGGTAACCTTAAATATGGGGATTCTCAATTAATGCAACCCGTTCTCATAACGTGGTAATAAAGGGGTAGGTCAGTATTAATTCTGTGGTGAAAAAGAATTAATATTAATTAATTAATTAATTGTGTCATGGGTTGTGGACATGGAAATTAATTAATTTATAGTCCCACTTTATTATTTGCATTAGGTCCCAGGACTAACCCAATTAAATATGCTGAATTGAGCCCAAAATGGCCCATTAGGGTTTCCAACCCTAGGTCTATAAATAGACAGCTCTCTCTCATAATTCATAACACAGTTGAAACACACTAAACCCTAGAGAGAGAGAGGAGGCGCCGATTTTGGGAGTTCAAAGGAGGAGAATTTCGATTCTGGTCCTGCTCAGAATACAGATCTACGGAGTCCTCACCAGTAGTAGATCTGAACAGCATTGGGACACAGCCCTGAAGATCTGATCTGGAGAACAGATTTCTCTTCTCTTCTCTCTTTGATTTTCGATTTTAATCTAGAAATTAGATCTCTAATTTTTGTTTCCGCAGATTAAATCGGATCGCGTGGTTGAATTGAGATTTGGAATTCAAACGCGAAAGATCGGTTCAGACTCGACGGAGTTACGGTAAACCCTAAATCCACAATTCTTCGTATTCGGTTCACGGAAAAACCCTACACTAGGAACTAAGGTCCAGATCTTGTTTTCATGAAGGTTGTTGATTTCATCTTGCATGGCAGCTAACCACATCTTTGAATTAGGGGACTGAATAGCTTGCTTGTATGTTTTAAGTTCATCACCATCTAATTATTCAAAGACATTCAAAGCATGCATAGTCAATTCATATTCATCAAATTTTCTATTAGCAGTGACCTGCCTCCTAGGCCTATCTCTAACAAGCTTATAATCAGACAAGTTATCATGCAGGGATTCAGAAGTAGGATTAGAAGCTCCACCTTGATTAGAACAATCATGACAGTCAATATTATCAACATTTTCAGGTGGTAAACACTCAGTTGTACTATTTTTATGTTGATTAAATTCATTTTCCCCTCGAATGTTATTATTGTCTAGCTTAGGAGACTCCACCTCACTAGAAATATCCTCATGCAGTGAAGAAGGCAGAGAACTAGTAGAGCAAGGGAAATCAAAGTCATTGAAGGCTATATCTCTGCTAACTGTGACTTTATAGTCTAGATCAACTATATCCTAGACCCTATATCCTTTAGTTCCTTCAGGATATCCCAGAAAAACACACTTCCTGGCTCTAGGGTCCAATTTGTCCCCTTTCTGATGGATATAGGCAGCACAACCAAAGACCCTTAGGTTTGACAAGTCTAGAGGTTTATTGTAAAAGACTGACTCAGGGCACTTACCCCTTGAGGGACAGAAGGAGATCTATTTATTAGATAAGTGGCAGTCATGAATGCTTCACCCCATAATGATTTATCCAAACCACTTATTGACATCATACATCTCACTCTTTATAGAATAGTCCTATTCATCCTCTCAGCAACTCCATTTTGCTGAGGGGAATAGGGAACTGTCTTATGTCTTTTTATCCCATTAACCTCACACAAGTCATCCATCTGATTATTACAAAATTCAAATTATCTGTTCTAAGGGTCTTAATCTTCTTACCAGTTTGGTTTTCTATAAGAGTTTTCCACTTTTTAAACACATTGAACACCTCAGATTTATAACTCATTAAGAATACCCAAACTTTTCTTGAAAAATCATCTATAGCAGACAAGAAGTATATCTTTCCACCCCTAGTGGGCTCACTAGAAGGCCCCCAGACATCAACATGAAGATACTCTAGTATAGATGTGCTTTTAGGGGAATTCGGTGGGGTGTGAGCAGGGAAAGAAACTCTGCTTTGCTTTCCTAATATGCAATGTTCACAGTATCAGAGCCAAACACACCCTCTTTCTTTAGTATTTCTAGACCCTTATTACTCATGTGGCCTAGTTTTCTATGCCAAATATTAGATACATCATTATCAGAAGCATTCACAGTATTCACAAAGGAATCAGGCTCGGTTTGCATACATACATGTTATTTCTCTTTTCAGTTTTGAAAATTACTAAGGATCCTTGCATAATTTTCATAATCCCTCTTCCCTTACTACTATCTAACCCATCTTCTTCTAAGGCAGAGCAAGACAACAAATTAAAGCACACATCTGGCACATATCTTACATTTCTTAGAGTATAGGTGCATCCATCAACAAATTTGAGTTTAATATCACTTATTCCTTCTACTCTACACTTTTTCTCATCAGCAAGTAGGATATAGCCTTTTTCAATGGATTTTAAGCATGTAAAGTGTTGTTTGTGAGGTGTAATGTGATATGTGCAACCTGAATCAACTATCCACTCAGTGGCACAACACTTATCAGTGCAAGCATAGGCAGAGGGCAAAGAGTTCAAGCAATCAGAACCAAAAATCATATACACATCACCCAGGTTCTCACCCTTAATAGTATTAGCATTAGAATTGCTACTCTCACCTTTTTCCCTTCTAGGTTTAGTACATTTTTTAATGTAATGACCATATTCACCACAGTTAACCTATATTTTGACCTACTTCTATTGTCAGGTTGATTTCTTCTTCTCTCTCTAGAATTATTGCTATCATTATTCCTACCTCTGTCATTTCTAGTCCTAGACCTACCCCTGACATTAAGAATTTCATTATTATTGCCTCTATTCCTAGCTCTACCCCTCTTTAGGTCATGTTCTTTACTTGTGAGACCACTCATAACAGTTTCTAGATTCACAGAATCTCTGCCATACTTAATACCAGATTTAACATCATTATAGGAATCTGTGATAATATTTAACAGGGCAATAGGGGCATATTCATCTATGTGCTCATCTCCAGTTAACTTTATATCTTGAATTAGTTTATTAAACACATCGAGATTCTCATCAATATCTTTATTAAGATCCAGTTTGAACCTACAGAAAGTTTCTAATAGGAACATTTTACTGGGTAAGAATATTTCAGTGAATAAGGACTCCAATTTATCCCACAACTCCTTAGCAGTTTTAACTTTAAAAATGTGTGGTAAGAACGGTGCAAGACAGTGAGTATGCTGCCCATCGCAGATGATCGAAATCCCTCATGAGGCCCTCTTTAGGCTTAATGCCTATTAAAAACAAAGACTAATTACAGTTGTATTTCATCTTAAGTCGACTATCTCAAATACACTAATATTCAGTGACGGATCCAGAAATATAAAATTGGGGGTACAATATATAAATAAAATAAAATGAGGATACATTATTAAAAAAATATAAAAATAATAAGTAAAAATACATATAAAAAATAATAAAAATATATATTTTTAATTAAAAAAAAACTTTTGTGGGTACAAGTGTACCCCAATTGATATGGTACATCCGCCTCAGCTAATATTAATTTATAAAGCGGCATATGATTCACATCACTAGCTAAATTATTTTAGAGAAAGATGATTTTAATATAACTATTATTAAAACGATCTTTTTTAGAAAAAATAAACTAAAATATCATATAATATTATAAAATCTTTATGACCCTTTATTTAAAATCTAAAAAAAAAAACTCATTCCCTTTCCATGAATAAATTGTAACATTGTGAATTAACCAAAGAGCATACGACGGCGTATAGAGCCTTGAGGTAGTAACTTTATCCAGTTGAGACAGCTCTCATCAACTACCAAAGCAAGAGAATGTCATCTCCTCTTCCTTCTCGCCTCTCACCCCTCCCCTCCAAGCCGCTGCTGCCGCCGCCTCGGCAGACTTCCGCCGCCCCCCTCCTCCACTGCCCGGTGGACCAGAAACATGCATTTGCTTCCAGAGCGTCTCGTTTCAAGTGCTCCGCCGGAGAGCCCGGGTTCTTCACCAAACTCGGGCGGTTGATCAAAGAAAAAGCCAAAAGCGACGTGGACAAATTGTTTTCTGGGTTTTCTAAAACAAGAGACAATTTAGCTGTCGTTGATGAGCTTCTGCTTTATTGGAATCTCTCTGATACTGACAGGGTGTTGGATGAATTGGAAGAGGTTTAAGATTTCAGATTATTTGTCATAAGCTTTTCTAGAAATGAATTCCTATTTTCTTGTTCAATTTATTGGGAATTTGATGCTGGCTTCTGTTACCTTACTTATATTGTTAGTAATTTTAAAGTATATTAAAAATTCCATATATGAAATGTGAAAACCAATATGTAAATACTTTTTCTTATTATTATGTGCATTTTAGTTTAGATGTGCATTTCTTTCTGCTTTTTTTAGCATGAATAACAGGATGATCATTTCCTGTAATGTAGATAAGGTGATTTCTGAATATTACATTATTGTTAAACATATTAATGATTCTCTGTGATGCTGATTTATGTGTGTATCTTGAAATTGATGTATGTTTTTTGTCTATGGCTAGGCATTGTTGGTGGCTGATTTTGGACCTCGAATTACTATAAAAATTGTGGAGAGCTTAAGGGATGATATATATGCAGGCAAGCTCAAATCAGGCCCTGAGATCAAAGTAATTATTGTAGATATTTGTATTGTTTCGTTGATCTCTCAGAGTATCAGAAGTTTTATGCTGCTCCTCTTCAGAAGTGTTTTTTTACTGTTACCTTAATTCAGTCAATAAATTTTCATTCTCACATTGATTAGACTTGCCTTTGTGATTTATAGGATGCTTTAAAGAAGAATGTATTGAATTTGTTGACTGCAAAGGGACTTAAAACTGAGCTGAAGTTGGGATTCAGGTCAGAATTAATTCATATAACCTTGCTATAAATCATGAATGATGACAGTGATTCTGTTTTAAGTTGTTAACATATTCTTTTAAGTAGGAAGCCAGCTGTTATCATGATTGTTGGTGTGAATGGTGGTGGTAAGACTACATCTCTTGGTAAGTTTATCCATGCCATGTTAGCATCTGTTTAAATGTTTTTCTACTTTCAATATTCTTCCCTTAAATGAGAATTATGCACTCAGAGTAACTGTCAATCCTAAAGTTATTTTATGACATTTTTTTTAACAGTCATAGGCAAATTATCTATCCACTTTGGATTGTCACCATACATGTTGGTTAGTGGTTGGAGAGTATTTCAAACCAGATATTTCTATTCTGATGTCTTATCTAATAAAGGTTTGGTTTGGGAAGTTGTTATATTGATGGGGCACCTTGTGTGTATGGTGTGCTATTTTTGTCACTTGTAGAGGCTTCATAGTCTCATCAGCATGACATAATATATCCTAGGATATCAATTTAGCACTAAACTCGTGGTTGGTCTTATTGAACTGATATAGAAAGTGAGTCCAACCTGAAAAGCCTAATGGGAAAGCCTGATTGATCCAATTAATATTTTTATTAGTATTTTTATCATAACTAAGTTGCCACTATAGAAGATCATATTTATTTATCAAATTTTTAAGTTATATAATTGTATTTAGTGCAAATAGTTTTTAATAAATAATTAAGACATTAGAAGTTATCTAATCCTGAAATTGAAACGTTCAAATATTAATGATAAAAATAAGATATTCTTTATTATGTAGATATATGAATACATGAAGATTAGGATGTGATTTGAATTTCTTACAACATAAAATAAATATTTTATACAGTCTTATTGTTTAAAAGACTTAAGAGGGCGGAAAACATTTACTGGCTTGCTTTTTTTAATTAAATTTTAAATATATTTCGTAAATTCTTTGGCGCAATGAGTTGCTCAAAAATCAAAGGATTAGGGAATATTTTGCAAACTGAGAAAATCTTAACAAAGTTAATTCGAACCGAATAGTGTGCCATACCATGCGATAGACCTGAGTCCCCATTTGCTGACTTTAAATATGTTTCAAAAAGCTATATATAGCAGTAACTTAGATTCTACCTTTGTTTTCCCTCTTGATGCAGGAAAGCTGGCCCACAGATTGAAAAATGAAGGAACCAAAGTGAGTTGATTCTATAGTTATTGTTATCGAATCAAGTATTTTGGTCAGTAAGTTTATCTGGGCTATGGAGTGTTCTTCGATGCCTCTTCTTTTTTATTTAAAAAATATCTGCAAAATGTATTTATAGCAACTCATTTGCACCATCTCTCATTCTTCTTTGAAGCTAGTAACACCATACTACTTAAGATGTATTTCAAACGTAAATCAAATCATCTCACATTTCCATTGGGCGTGTTTATCGAAATCTTGCTAGGTATTGCTGGCTGCAGGAGACACATTTAGAGCGGCTGCCAGTGATCAATTGGAGATATGGGCTGAAAGGACGGGTTGTGAGATTGTGGTAGCTGCAAAGGAAAATGAAAAAGCAGCTTCAGGTAACTGATTTCCTGTCCAAAACCGAATATCTCAGTACTGCAGTAGTTCACCCCAACATGTGATCTTGAAGTTTTTTCATGAGTAGTTCTTTCACAGGCTGTCAAAAGGGGTAAACAAGAAGGTTTTGATGTTGTTCTATGTGATACATCTGGACGTAAGTTTTGCTTTTGTACAATCATCTTCATTCTTGAAGCTTCGTGCAAGGATAGGATCCCTCCTCAAAGTGATATCTACGTATTTGTGATCGACAGGTTTGCACACAAACTACAGCCTCATGGAAGAACTGATAACATGCAAGAAAACCATCGGAAAAGTTGTTTCTGGTGCACCTAATGTGAGCATTCCCCCTGCTGATTCCTACTTTGTGTTACGTAATGTGCTTTTTTTTTTTAATGAGTAAAAATCCGAGTTAGGATTGAAATTTCTCAGGAAATCCTGCAAGTGCTGGACGGAACAACTGGTTTGAACATGCTTCCACAAGCAAGGGAGTTCAACGATGTAAGCTTATAGTTTTCCTAGTTGATATCATTCCCTTGTGTGACCCCTGTTGCTCCAGGTTGTCGGAGTGACGGGGTTGATTCTGACGAAGCTCGACGGGTCGGCGAGAGGCGGATGTGTGGTAAGTACTAAGTTGGTATAAGAAATGTTTGATTTGGAGTGGTTTTGATTGATGAATGTTTGGGGTGGCAGGTGAGTGTGGTAGATGAGCTTGGAATACCAGTTAAGTTTGTTGGTGTTGGAGAAGGCATTGAAGATCTCCAGCCTTTTGATGCTCAGGCTTTCGTCGATGCTATCTTTCCTTGATTTTCTTTTACTATCGCCAATCCAATCTACTTTTTGTCGCTGAAAAAAAATTATTTTTTTTATTTACATAGTTTAGAATATTTGAGTACCGAGTCGAGTCGAGTAGTATCGTCCTCAAATTTGACTCGAGTATGAAGTTGGGTTTTGGGCTTTTTTATCGAATATCTTAAAGTTCACGAATTTTATCGAGTCTTACGTGAGCCTTGGTGAATTTTTCTAATTTAGAATATATTTGAAGTATTTATTATTTTTTATAAGAAAAAGTTATTTATTCAAAAATTAATGCAATATCTATATTCAAATTTAGGATTTTCTCATTATTAGAAGGGTAACTTTAAACATAATCACAAATTTTCTTATCATAGCCCCTTTATTTTTTTAATAATATATTATATTATCATTTTATCCTTTTATAATCCCAATTTAACACATCATAGTTCACCAAATTCTTTCAGTTTTTTCAAGCAACTGCTTATCAGAGCTTGTGATAAGTCATCTTCTTATTGTGATGAGTCATCATCTTCATGCGCAAATTTGTACCTTCACAAGCTAGCTCCCATTCATCATTTTTCTAATCCGACGGTGAAGCCACTTTGGGTCCCAAGGGGTGGCGACATAGATTATGAAATGGGAAGAAGTGAAAGTATTGTGGAACGTCAAGGCCTTTTGTTGTCTTTGGAGATGCAATCTTTAACACGTGTTGGTGTTAAAGTCGAAGTTATGTTTAACATCGTAGTGTTAGACAGTGCTGAGTTAATCTTATCATTTCATATTTTTCATATTACTTTATTTTTGTAAATTCAGTTCATTTTAGGATAGATATGTATTTTATAAATATTTGGGAACAAATAGATTTGATTTATCTATAAATATGTTCGAACATATCTACTTCTTAGTTCTAGGGATATATGTTAAAGTAGTTCCTAATCTTTAGGGATAGACCCAAATCTTTCAAATATCTATCTTTTATCTTTCCAGTTGAGATATTTATGCAGATATCTATATCAAACAAGAGGTTACACTCATCTAAATCTATTAAAGGGTGCTAGGGTGCAAAAAAAAAAAAAAAAGCGGACGACTTACATTATTCTTCAAGATATCATTCAAGCAAGGCGTTCTAACTTACAATCATTGTTCCTGTGCTTTCAACTCACGAAAACATTCAAGACAAAGAAGGATCCTACCTCCGAAGAGTGAATCCAACGGTAGAGGAGTTTTTAGGGTTGAATCGTGTGTTCGTAAGTACGACTTTTGATAGTTGTAGTCTTTACTTCTATGTAAATTCAAGTTTCTTCAAGGGAGTGAACCTAGAAGGAATTAAGATATTTATTATTTCGATTTTTCTGTGTAAACTTCATTATCATAGTGAAATCTGTTTTTGACCGTAAGGCTCTCGCGGGTTTTGAATCTCTAAACTCGTGAAAAATAATTCTTTGTGTCTGCGTTAATTTTCCGTTGCATGTTAAACTTTGTCTAACTCTAACACTCTGTTTAACATTACTTTGTTAGTCAGACATATTGAATTCTGCAGTGTTAAACTCTTCAACACCACGATGTTAATAGTAAACTTGGGCACTATATTCTTTCAATTGGTATCAGAGCCTACTTCTTAACGGACTAAGTTGTTTATTCTTGAGTGCAGTTTACTATTATGGATTTTTCAAGCCCTGCTTGTAGTCCACCCATTTTGGAGAGTGATGAGAATAACTACTCTCTATGGAAGTCTCGAATGTGGATGTACATCAAGTCTAATGATGAACGAGCGTGGGTTGCTGTTTTGGATGGTTGGACACCTCCAAAGACCACTGTTGAAGATCCAGAGGATGCTACAAAACCATTACCAAACTTAAACCTGAAGGACAATGGAGTGTTGATGAATGATGAATCTCTAACTTCAACTCTAAGGCGTTGAATGCTATTTTTGTTTCTGTTGATGTTGTGTGTTTCAGGTTAATATCCAGTTGTTCGGAAGCTCGAGAAGCATGATTGATACTTCAAGGAAAATGTGAAGGAATTGCTAGTGTTAGAAAGACCAAGATGAGATTGCTCACCAAAAAATTCGAGAATCTCAGGATGTTGTAAGAAGAAACTATTTCCTCTTACTATGAGAAAATGACATCCATGACGAATGAAGCTCATGCTCTAACCCATTAGCAATGAAAGAAAAGTTAGCAAGATGTTAAGGTCGTTGCCAGAAAAGTTTAACATCAAGGTGTCAGCGATTGAAGAAGCAAGAGATATTGCAACCTTGGAGATTACTGAACTTATAAGTATTCTAACTACTTTTGAGCTAAATTTAATGGAACAGAAGCGAGAATACGAGACAAAAGGCATAGCCCTACACGCGGGAAAATATAGATCTGAAGCATCACCAAGTATAACAAAGACAAATATTTTAGAAGAGGAATCAGATGAGGATCTACTTAATGAAGATAATGAAAGGATTCGTGAACTGAATCACGAAGTTCGTTTGCCGAGGATCGTTAATTGGAATATCAAAAATAAATTGCTATGCCTATGAAC